>VDFB02104666.1:0-21739 GCA_007258455.2 Sequoia sempervirens | reverse complement strand
AATTTGTTTTTCTTGCTAATAGTACCAATCACAAGCATCTTCTTAAAGTTGTCTTGAAAAGCAGAAACATCAAGATTCCTTGAAGATATGAATTGGCCAAACTCATTCAAGACAACACTTTGGATATTTTCATTCAAAAATATCCTTCTAAATGCAGCCTTGTAGCCAGTAGCAATCTCTTCATCCCTATATGGTGACACCCTTTTCGGCAAGGAAAGTATTTCTTTGCTATAATATTTGGGCAGCAAAGAAAATGCTAAGAGATGTAAGAGGGTGGCCATCTTGTTCCAAGGGTCAACGATGATCTTTTGCACACTTCTGAAAAATGTTTCCTTTGGGTCATGTTCCTTGGCTTCTATTATATTTCTTATTTTCTCAATCATGGAGTCCATGCCATAATAAATTTCACCGAAACATGGGCAATCTGTATCAGCTTACATAATCATGTTGATGATGGGCTTAATGAAAATCAAAACATATTCCACACGAGCCCACCACTCATCATATAAGATCAATGCTTTTACTTTTTGGGCTCTTTCTGTGCTTGACTACCTCCATATACTCTGAAGGCCATTGATGATCATAGAACTTGATGCCTCTTGCACCTTCACAAGTCATCTTAAAATGATTGTGTGAGATGCAAATTGAGTTTTGACAATCTAACATGGTGTAAAAAAGTACATGTCACACATCAACAATTAAAAATAAAAAAATATACTAAAAGATAAAATTTAAATTACCTTCTACAACTCCAATTTGGAGAAGGTCCTGAAGATGCCTTGTGACATATGATGAGTAGGCACAAACATTTGGATCTTCTCGCTCTCTGTGTAGATTTATTTGATCCACTCAATTTGTGTGCCAATCTTTTGCAATATCAAATTGAGTGAACCGCATATGGTGTCCAAAAAACGTGACCACATGTACCTTCCACTATAGAACCAACTACCCTACAATTTTTAGCATTGTCCGTTATGACTTGTACAACATTTTCAAGGCCTACCGTTTCAATGGATTCTATGAGGATATTGACGATGAAAGTTGCATATTCACTTGCCCCTCACAATCTATTGCCTTCAAAAACATTGCCCCTTTAGGGGACACTGCTATAACATCGATCAATGGTCTATTTTTTGCGATCTTTCCATTTATCTAACATTGACACTTGTTTTGGGCCATGTATCCTTGATTACTCTCAATGATTGTAATAACCCACCCTTAATTTTTTCAAATTTGCAACTTGGACAATGTTAGCAAACATAACAATGATAAGCAACCGAAGTAAACACCCTTCCACTTTTTGATCACCCAGATCCCAATGTGAGCAAGGTGAGAGCATACAGTGGTAAGGTTACAATTATGTGCATCTTAAGAAAACCACTTCTTTAGTAGGGTGAGTGTGTAAAACCAAGTGCATGAAATGAACCATACACTTATTTAGCGGGAATTATAACAAAGCAAAGCACTTGGCAGCAAGCTGACCAATCAAGAGAGATCATCCACTTGTTCAACGGGTATAACATAAAAGTAAAGAATGCTCAATCACTTATTCAGTGAGAGTGCCACTTATTCAGTGGGGTAAGATAACATGAAAATAAGAAAGTTCAACCGTTTATTCAGCAAGAGCACCACTTATTGAGTGGGGTAAGTAGCAAATAAGCACAAGAGCAAAATCACCAATGGTACTACCAAAGGTGTTGCAATGAGCTCAATATAAAAATGTTTCAGAACATCATATGCTGCTGTTATATTAGGAAAATGATAAGAACTTGAAGCATAACTCCCCCAAATGATGCCACAATGAGAATATAAGAACTCCCCCACAAAATATAACATTAGTACCTCAATAGGAAGACCCCAAGTGACTGAAGATGGTCTAGAACATCGCTGCTACAGGTCTGATGCAAAGTTTCAGCTCTGATACAAAGTGAACAGCAAGCTGGAAACACCAATCAGCAACCATCCAATGAACATAACTTCACCCAAATGCCATAGAGACTCTCCCAAACACCTGCAAAGCCAAATACTATGCTAGGTGCCAAGATGTAGACAAGTTTGCAACCCTGAAGTGAACGGATAACAGCAACAACAACATCAAAACACCACCATGCTAAACTATATGGCCTAGCTAGGGGGGCAACCTAGTAAAAATCAGAATCTCCTTCTAAAAATTTGCAACTTTGAGCAATCCATTAGTTCAATACCCACAAAAGGATCTTTCACCCTTCAAACAACGTGAGCATGAATGTGAAGCAGCTGGGCAATGGAAAGGTACACACTAGCAACAACGAAGTCTGAAACAACATTCCCAAGTGCGCCAATCTGCACTGAAATAACTCAACCATATGCAAACAATACTAGAAATTATCAAAGCAATCCATCAACCAAACTTCAAACTGAAAAACATCACCAATAAGCCCAATAGAAGCTCCTAAAATGAATGTACACTAGTCCAACTAGGGAGTATCTTTCAACTCCGAAACTAGAACCAACCATTGAGGGTTTTCGTCCTCAAGGCCTTGAAGAATTCCAGCATCATTCCGGCAGCACTTTGTTATCAAATCCTCAACATCCCCAAATGAGAGCTCTGAGGGGGTTTAAATAGTAAATAGGGTTCCAATTTTGAATTGTCTTCCCTCCAAAAAGGGATGCCATCCTTGGGAAATGCAATTTCATTTTAATTTTGCTTAATTCTACCTTTTGGGCATCCAAGTTCAAACCCCTCTTTTGAAACAACTTTAAGTTCACTTTCCTAGGCGTGGGGTACAAAAGTGAGCTTAATAAACTTAAGTTATAACTTGCCTTTTTTCGAACTTATAACTTTATAACTTAAGTTGCAATATTTGCCTTTTACGAAATCCAAGGATGGTGGAAGCACGAAACTACCAAAACTAACAGAGCTCAACAATAGAAACTACCATCATTGCTAGAAATAGAAACCTTGCATTGAACTGTTGCCAAGACCATTGCCAAAAATAGTACTTACTAAAAGTAGCATATTGCTAAAAATTGTAAGTGTGTCCAAACTCAAAATTAGCCCAATCTGAGATGCAGTTGTGACTTACTAAAAATAGTAAGTGCTAAAAATAAACATTGCTAAAAATAGCAGTTACTTCCCACTAAAGATCTCAAAAACCCAGAAAATACCCAAAAAACACTTTGGCAAGCCATTGCAATTACCCCCTGAAATGTTGGCAGGAATCCTCTAAGAATCTTGGAATCCCCTGAAACACCTTCGAATAGCCTATGGGACTCCGGAAATAGGCTAACGGCCACTGGAAAGCTTAGGATCGAAAATGGGACATTATAGTCCTCCCTCCTTGAGATTGCTTGTCCACAAGCAATCGCAGGCCATGCACTGATTGATTTTAAATAAAACTCAATATGACTCTAGGATCCCAAATAAGTCTAGGAAATCCGTAGCCCCCCCAACTTGGAACATTGTTCTGTTGGTTACCTGCAAATGTAATCTCCTAAAGTTGCCTTGTAAGAAGAGCAATCAATCTCAACAAGATCCTAATCAACTCCTTGGAGAATTGCTTCCCACAATCAAATTCATGTGGCACCCTATTGGTAAATTTAAAAAAGTTAATGCTAACTTCCTCATTTTTAGCTTCTTGCACTCCATCATCATAGTCATAACTGAAAAATAATCTAATGTCCCAAACATAAGTACAAGTGAATGGATTAGAATAGCAACTGATTGGTGCTTGTACACTCCAACACGGATTTTGATTGCTCAAACTCAACACCCCTTTCATCTGAAGCCACAAGTCAATCTTGCTAAGGGGTTGAATGGACTGAAAACGTTTAGACTTGCAGTTTTCCAAGTCTAAAATGGTCAACTTGAGGTCTGATTTTTGAAAAATTAGCACCCAAGAAGAAGAACAATTGCTGTAGAACTGAAAAACCTCAGCCAAAATGACACCTTTGATCATGTCCTTGGCTGGAAAAGTCCTCTCAAGTGTCAGTAACTCACTAAAGTCCCAATCTTTGCTCAAGAAGTCTCTCCAATCCATTGGTAGGGGACATCAATGGACTCATAAGATGACTGCAAAAAAAGATAACAGCAACAATTTCTCCATGCCTACAATCTTGGGTACAAAAATCTCTCCCAAAGTGACTCCACCATGTTGGGGCTGCCAATGCCGGGGCTGCCAACAATTCATTAACTTGTGAGCCATAACCAAAGGAAATTTGTGAGCATTTGAAACCTCCACACAAGGGCTCACCACTCCAACATTATCTAATTCAACATGATACTCTTCTCCTTGCAGTGAATCCATAAGGCCAACCTCCTTATCATAAGGATCTAATCCATCATACATCATCATAGGAAGCAAATCGACTAGAGATAATGGTTCTTCTATCACCTTGTCTTCATGCATCTCAAATAAAGGATTAGAAAATGTGAGCTTTGCTTCCATGTCAAATAGGGGATTATCGTGAGTTTGGAAACTGTTTCCATCTTCTTGCTTGGACCTTATTCCTTAGATCATCTTGCATGTAACAGTGTTGGATCCCCTGTTAGTCATTCATTTCAACACCACCTTCCTATCACCATCTTGAAATTTCAGCTCCATGGATTTTAAGTTCAGGGTGATTTCCACTAAAGAACAAAGCCACTACATACCCAAAACAACATTTGTGCCTCTAGTGTTGACAACATAGAAGTCATCATTGACTTCATAGTGGTTTAACATGATCCTCAATTATGGTATCATCCTAACACAAGACATTGTGTTACCATTGGCAACCATGACTATGAAACCAAATTTTCTAGTTTTGAGCCCTCTTGATGTGAGTTTTGTGACCAACACCAAACAGCAGAATAAAGTATCCAACGACTACTCCATTCTCTCTTGATCAAAGTATTCCGTATGCTAAGATTGCGAGAGAGATCATACGTTCAACTCCAAGGTTCCTTCAATGCAATGGAATACACTCAGTTGGTTCGTTGTGATATGTTGTTTTCACGAGGGGACTTACACAATTGTTCAATCAACAAACAACAGACAGTAGGTTAAAGAGGATTTCACGTGTTTTGAATGATTTCCAAGGTGTAAGTAAGTTTCCTAATACTAATTGTTGTGACTTTTGACACATCGCCTATCTAAGATGGGGACTCCCTAATTTTGCCTACTCGCTTTTGCCTGAGTTTTCTCCTTCTCTCTGCCTCTTTCTAATGTCTCCGGATCGCGGCCTGGCCATCAACTTAAACATGAAATTGACCAAGCTCCGAAAAATTAGGGTTTCCATCTTTTCCCCGTCAACCGAGGCCTAACTATGAATAAATTGAAAAATTGAGCTTTTAACATTGTTGTCGCTAGGCTTCCGTATTGTGCTCTACCCAAATTTCATCAAATTATGAGTACTTACTATTTTAGTAAGTGTGCAATTACAGTAACCAATAGCATTTTCAAATTCACCGTCGCGATCAAGATTCGAAAGCACATCAAGCCGCTGCGTACTGTGGACTTGAGCTGAAACGACAACTTCCTATTTTAGTAGTCCAAATTTTCCGTAGCAATTTCGTGGCTCGGGATGTAGAAGTTTTTCCCAGATGTTGGCATTATTCCTTCTCGTTTTTCGAGACCTTCGCGACAAGATAACATGCAAAGTGAGACCTAATAACTGCACCAGTCTCAGGCTATTTTAGGGTTTGCATGTCGTGGTTTCTTTGCATGTCTGATGATTCCCCGTGGTTTTTCGAGAGCTTCAAGTAGCTGGTAATGCATTATGCAAATGGAGATAATCACTGGGCAAGGAACTTTACTATTTTAGCAGGCGTCTCCTAAGAAATTCCGCCTCTAGCAGTCTTAAAATCACGAGCTGATCGTGACCGGGCAACGTAAACAAGGACAAATGGGTGAGATCATTTGATATGCATGCGCAACAAATTAGGGGCTTCCAGCCTCGGTGACCCAAAAAGAGGGGTAAAAAAGCTCCACTTCGAACCGGGTGTAAACCACCGCTGATCAGCATCCTTCCGCTTAATCACCGGGTAAAATTTCAAGTCAAACGGAGCACTTACTATTTATAGTAAGTCAATTTGGAAACAGGCTAAAAATAGCAAGTCAGGCGCATGCGTTGATGTCGACAGACAGTTCACGTGGTGAAGAGCGCCTCATTCAAATTTCAAGTCAATCGAAGCAGTGGAACTATCAGAAGCAGGCAGTTGCTATAAATAGCAAAACACCTCCAGAAATATGCTATTTTTAGCAAGTCAACCTGAAAGGCAATGTCAGCAGGGTAATGGAGTCACGAGGATCTAGTGTTCAAAATTTCAAATCGATCTGAGCTTCTGAGGTGTGAAAATCAAGAAGCTTACTATTTATAGTAAGGCATGGAGAAACTGGCAGGGACGAGAAAAAAATGGTTAAGTGTTGATGTTCATCCCCCTCACATAGCAAAATGCTCTCGCTAATAAAATGGTCGAGAAAAAATTCTAAGTATGAGACCATCCCTTCACCCAGGGCCTAATGCCTAAGAGAGAAGCGAAGTCAAAGTGGTCAACACTTTTCATCCAAGAGCTGAAGCCAAAATGCTCACCTTGAAGAAGGAAAGCTAAAAAATTTTCTAAGTGAGAGTTTCATCCACCACACATAGTGAAATGCGCCCAAATGGGGCCATGTGAGGACAAAAGAAAGGAAGCTGAAAGGTCACCTTCAAGTGGGATATGCGCCTAGGATGGTGGAAGTATGAAGTGAAGTATCTAAGCGTCCCCTTCAAGTGAGAAGTGCGCCTAGATTTGAAAATTGATATTGCTAAGTGGTGAAGTGATAAGTGGAAAGGCGTTGAGAATGTTAAGTGTTGATAATTTTTCCTAAGGCGTTGGAGTTCCAAGTGAACTATCCTTCAAGTGTGAAGTAAAATATGCTAGGCGCCTCCATGAAATTTTTTTTTCTGAGATGAATGGATAAAATTTTCTCACGGGCAAGTTGGTTGAGTTGAGTATAAAATTTTCCAGGGCAAAATTTTCAAAAAGTTTTTTCAAGATGATTTAAAAATTTTCTAAGGCACAAAATATTTTCTTCCTCTAGAAAATACGCCTAGACTCTGAGGTGATAAGATTTTCCTGGGCATGAATAAATTTGTCAATGGATGAAGTCAGAGGATGCTGGCATGGCAGGATGGACAAAAAATTTCCGGTCGCATAACAAGAAATGTTCATGATATGAAGAACTTGAATCAAATTTGTTAAGAATTTTTTTTTTTTCCAAGGTTCAAAATTCAGAAAAATTAAATGAACCCGCTCTCATAGTGCACCCATGGATTCATCACGTTTTAGAGAAAATTTTCTTCTGGGTATTGAAGATTATCAATGAGGAGTTGATTTTAAAGTCTTCCATGCTTCGCTGCGGCCTTCAGGATGAAGATTTTGATGGGCGCTGGATTGATGAGTTTTCCTAAGGGAAACTTGAAAATTTTCTAAGGCAAAATGAAGAAAATGTGTTTTCAAGGTGAAATTCTCCAGATGATGAATTTGAAAGGAATTGCCTAGGTGAATTTGATTGAATTCTTTGTGGGACTAATCTTCCAGAGCCAGAGATGAACGAAATTGAGTATCAAAGCTCCAGTTAGTGAAATGAATTTCTCAAAGATGATACGCCCTTGAGAAAGATGGGTTGAAAATTTGGCTAAGGCATGAAGGATTGAACGTGAAGTTTGCTAGTGAGGGCGATGAACGCTTGGAAGTCGAAACATGAAAATCCCGGTAAGTAAGTTGAATCTATATTATGAAATGTTCTGATACTCTTCTCCTTGCTTGTTTTGCAGGAGGAATGTCAAGGCTAGAGCACGATGACTTGAAGTGGTGAAGCACGATGATATTACAACCTTCGGAAGAAGATAAAGTTATGAATTTCGCATGGAGGAAGAAAGTTGCAAGAAAGTGGCTAAGTGTTGAGACTTAGTATAACTCAAGTGTCAAAGAAGAAGTTTAAGAGCAACGTCAAGAAAGAAGATCAAGGACAGTGTGAACGCGTCTACAAACGGAATCTTCTAGAAGGATGGTGGACATTAATGCCTCATTTATTACCCCACTCTCCTTTGTGGCGGTTTTTAGGGCAAATCTTGTTTAGGGCTGAGGTGGCACAATCTGAGCCATCCAGCCGATTGTAATCTAAGCCGTCCGTTGGACTTGGCCAACTATAAAAGGGGGAGTCCCCCTCATTTGTATCTCATTAGAAATTAGAAGGAGAATTAGATCAGAGTTAGGATAGCAGAGAAGGAGTAGAGAGCAATTAGATAGTTGATAGTATAGTTTAGATTGAAAAGGAAGGAAAGTCTTCCCTTTGGATACTTTGTAAGAAGTTGTCATGTAATGCTTTCATAATAAAAGAATTTTCATTGATGGTGAATTCTTCTTGTTGTGAATAGTTGTTGAGGCTTTTCTGCCCTTCCAATTCACGTAGCATCTTGAAGTAGCCAGTGCAAAGTAGATTTCATTTTATGCAAGTACTTAGCAATTGTGGAATGTGGTGCTCGATTTGAACAAGACTTCGTTTGTCCATACCACTAGCGGGCTCGCTGACGGTGGGTTCGCCTTGCGTGGTCAACTGGAACTTTGTGAAACTTAACTTCGATTATGGTTTATATGTTGGCATGCGTCGTTGTGATGGTGTCTTCATGCTAGATCGTGATCTGAACATTTTGAGTCACTCCTCTGAAGATTGCACCAGTTCTGCGGAAGCTGTCCGAAGTGAGGAAAAACGGAGCTTGGTTGAAGCTTGTGAGAATTGATCGCCATGTCCCATGCCTTAGAGTAGACTAGAACATTCTTATCCCTACACCCTTTAAATTCAGTTCATTTCTGGTTAGAATTAGGAAACTTGTGCTCACCGCCAAATCATTTGAATTAACGAAAAGCCCTTATTCATCGGGTTCGTTGTTAGTCGGCCGAACAAATTGTGTAAGTCCCTTGAAATACCAACAATATCACATTGAGCCAACCGAGTCTATTCCGTGACATCGAACCTTGGAGTTGAAAGCATGAACCTTCACTTTAATCTTAGTATGTTGAATACTTTGTTCAAGAGAGGATAGAGTATCCTCAAGTAGGGTCTTTATTTTGTGTTGGTGCTGCCTCAAAACCACGCCAACACTAACCAAAAATATACCGAATTGAATGGCTGCAGGGATTAGAAAATTTATGTCCTATCTAAGAGCGGGACGTGGGATCAACTTCAACAGGGTTCAACCAGACTTTGCTTCGCCTTGCGTTGGACAGCCTCTACAAAGTTAGTGCAATCTTCAAAGGGGTAACAAGAAATGTTCAAATCACAATTCAGCATAGGGACACCATCACGACGACGCATGCCAAAACGTGAATCATAACCGAAGTTAAGCTTAAAAGGTATTCCAGTCGACCACACAAGGCAAGCTTACCATTAGCAAGATCGCTAGTGGTATGGATTAAATGAAGCTGCTTTGATCAAACGCCACAATCCACAACTAACTACATGCATGAAAATGAAAATTACTCTACTTTAAGTCCTACTTGAAGTAGAAGGACGAAGAAACCTCGCTAGCTACTCACAACAAAAGATGAGATCATCATCAATGAAAACTCTTTTTATTGAGAGAGTGTTCACAACAATTTCTTACAAAGTTTTCAAAGGACAAACTTTCCTTCTTCAAACTATGCTATGCTATGGAACTATGCTAACTCTAAACTGTCTCTCTATGATCTAATCTAATAGCAATCTGACCTCTAATCTCATGATATACAAATGAAGGGGGAATGCCCCTTTTATAGCTAGCCAAGTCCAATGGACGACTCAGATTACAATCAGATGGATGACCTAGATCGTGCCACCTCAGCCCTAACCCTAAAAAGAGTAGAGTAATAAATGAACCAGAAGATTCCCACTCTCCCAAAATAGTAGAGGCAAGTAATGCCCACTATCAATCATCCAGAAGGTCATCATCCGGAAAGGCGTTTCCATTCTTCTTCTCCTTGGTTGCAAAATCAATGAACCTAGTCAGCATAGCTTCAACCTCTTGAACTGAGATAGGCGGGATATGATCAAGTTGAAACTCCAACATTGTAACTGCCTGCCCATGTCGAGTACAATACTTTCTCCAGGCAACTAAAGCATCCTGAGTGTTCTGGATAATGCCGGAGAAAGTTGAGGTGTTCTCAAAGTCATCTTGAACAAAAGTCTTCACCTGCGAAAAGAAAGGCGACATTCTACTCTTCAAATCATCAACAGTCACCTACTCAGAAGTCAGCCTCCTAGCAAAGATAGCCTTCAATGTATTCAAGACTCCATCAAGAATGTTCACCATGGCCTTTCTGACCCTGGCCGAATCTGCCTGTGCTGCATCAAAGAATCCTCGACCCTTGACAACTGAAGAATACCAACCGGTGAAGTCAAATCTATCACCCTCCTGTGTCACGCCTCCCTCAACCAAAGTTTGTAAGGGAGTATGCATCAAAGCTTCTAAACGAAGGACAACCTTGGTCTGATAGATATGAGCATCACCCCAAGCTTGATCAATCGCATCCATCCGTGCCATAATACCAGAAGCTTGCTGATAAGAATGAGCAAGATCCTCCATAAACTTTTTTGTCTCAGCACAAACACTAGCAACCCACTTATCCGCCTCCTGTGCCATCTTCCTCAAGTCGTCCAAGCCGCTAACATACTCTCTGGGAAACTCGGTTGGGAGCTCAATGGCACGATTTTCTTGCCCACAAGGACGAGACAAGTGTTGTAAATAACCAATCAATGTCTTGTGCTCCTTCAATTTCTTATATTTTCCTTCAGTCCGGAGCAACCTGTCCTTGAGTTCCTGGTAGGAGTTATCACACTCCTCAATTATCTGTGCTCGAGTGGGGTGACCTAAGTCCATGGTGGTGATCACATAATTCTCTGGAACGGCGTCATCTCGATCGCACTCAATCCTTGGCACAACCACGTGAAGGATGCGAGAGCCATCTTCATCTGTTGAAATCTTTGAAAACTTCCTAGCTCTCTTCTTTGTTGGAGGTGCACTGATCCTACTCAAGAATTCCTCCATCTCAACTGTTGGATCAGTTTCCTCAATGGGGATCCTCCTCATCTTGTCTCTAAATCAATCTGGTACTACCTGCTGCAGGTCAGAAATAATAAATGGCTGCTCATTCCTTGCTTCTTCTTCACGAACCTCTTTTCTAACTTCATCCGGACGAGGCTCATCAACTTCTATAGGCTGAGTATCTCTTGAGCCTTGGGCTTCTTGCCCTGTAACCGTGTCATCTTCTAATGCCGCCTCAAGCTCATGCTGGAAGTGCGCATTTGTGGCCGTTTCTTCATCTTCTTCTTGCTGGTTATCTCTGGTAGGTGCGTTGACACTCTGGCCAACAAACTCCCTTCACGGTGGCTGATTTGCCTCTTGTAATTCCTGCTCTTTATTCAACATATTTCTCTGATTAGCAAACAATGAAACCTCCTGTATACTTGGAGAATGAGTCCCTAATGGCGTAGGTGATGCCACCTCTACTCTCAGAGGCTCTGGTTGGACTGGTTCCTCTCTTCGTGGCTCTGGATCTCGAGCAACCTGCTTCTTCCTTTTGATAGTTGGCGGCCTGCGATCTTGTTGATGTGTTTTTTTGTGACCGCACCAACGCAGAATAAAGTTGCCAACGACTACCCTATTCTCTCTTGATCAAAGTATCCAGCACATTAAGATTGCGAGAGAGTTCGTGCGTTCAACTCCAAGGTTCTTTCAATGCGAATAGTCTTAGTTGGCTCGATGTGATTTGCTGGTATTTCAAGGGGACTTACGAAATTGTTCAACAACGGAGAAAAGAATTCAAATGCTCGAAAGGTTTCATCTATGAAGCACGTGTTTCCTATTCTAACCAGCAAGTACTGAATTGAAATGGTGTAAGGTCTAGAGAGTCTAAGTCTATTCTAAGTGTGGGATATGGAGCTCAACTTCAGCAAACTTCAACCAAACTTCGCTTTGCCTCACATCGGACAGCTTCCACAGAGTCGGTGCAATCTTCAAGGGAGATGACTTAAGATGTTCAAACCACCACTTGACATGAAGATACCATCACAACGATGCATTCCATCATTCAAACTGTGATTGAAGTTAGGCCCACAACATTTCCAGTTGACCACACAAGGCGAACACACCATCAGTGAGCCCGCTAGTGGCATGGATAAGCGAAGCTTACTTAGATCAAACACCATATTCCATAGCTAACATCTACTTGCATGAAAATGAAATTACGCTATTCTACGCTACTCGAAGTAGAAGGGATGAAGAAACCTGCTTCTTCTATCCCATAACAAAGTGGTGCATGCATCCCAGTGAAAGGTCACGTTGTGTGAAGAGAAGTTTTGCACAACAATCTCTTTGCAAGAAGTTTTCAGGAAAACTCCTTCTTCTTCAACTACACTATCAATCTATACTAAGCTATTTCTAAGTTGTCCCTCTCTATGTCTCTTGTCTAACTCTAAGCCCCAATCTAATGAGATACAAAATGGGGGGACTCCCTTTTATGAATGTGCCGAGATCAGCGGATGACTCATGTCCCGGTGGATGGCCCAGTTATTGCCACAGCAACCCTAAACAGATTCACCCTAAAAGCATACAAAGAGGAGTGGGGTAATAAATGAGCCATTAATGTCCATCATCCTTCTAGAAGATTCCAGCCTGGAAACGCGTTCACACTGTTCTTGATCTTCTTCTTGACGTTGTTCTTCAACTTTGCTCGAGCTTCCAATCCTTCCTCCATCTTGTGTTTTGAAAACATTTCTTCTTTGTCACTAAGTCTCAACACTTAGCCATTTTTCGCAACTTTTCTTCCTTTGAGGTTGAAATGTCATCTTGGATTATTTTCTTCCTCACTTCAAGTCATCACCGCTTGGTCTCGACGTTCCTCCTGCAAAACAAGCAAGGAGAAGAGCATCAGAACACTTCATAATATAAACTCAACTCACTTACCTAGATTTTCAAGTTTTAACTTCCAAGGGTTCATCGTCTTCACTAGCCAACTTTGCGTTCAAATTCTTCATGCCTTAGCCAAATTTTCATATTATCATTCATCCTCCTTAGGGCGCATCTAGAGACTTGAGCTTCCATTTTCATTCCACAGGTCGAGGCGTTCACTCTGGCTCGAGAAAATTGTTTTCATCAGGAACCCGATCAAAAATCATCTAGGCAATCATTTTAAAATCCATCCGCCAAGGCATTTTTAACACATTTTATCCTTTGCCTTAGGAAATTTTTAAAAATTTCCCTTAGGAAATTCATTATTCCAGTGCCCATCAAAAATCTCCATCCTGAAAGCCTTGGCGAAGTGTAGAAGACACGGAAATCAACTTCTCATTGAAGATCTTCAATACCCAGAAGAAAATTTTCTCTAGAACTTGTCGAATTCATGGGTATACAACGAACGGGTTCATTTAAATTTTTAAATTTTGAACCTTAGAAAAATATTATTCCTCATAAATTTTAATCTCGTTCTTCATCTCTGTGAATATCTTGTGTTGCTCTGACTTGGAAATTTTTTCATCAATCCTGCAATGCCAACATCCTCTGACTTTATCACTGGCGAATTCATCCATGTCCAAGAAAATTTCTATTACCCTCAAGGTCTAGGCGTATTTTCTTAAGGAAGAAAATATTTTGCCTTAGAAATTTTTTGAATCACTTTGCATTTTTGAAAATTTTGCCGTAGGAAATTTTATTCAACTTCGTTCACCTTGCCTGTGAGGAAAATTTTATTTCATCAACTCACTTAGAAAAATTATTTCCATTACCTTGGGCGCATTTTATACCATGAAGGACACTTTCATTTAAAAATTCCAACGCCTTTTGTCACATTTATCTCCTCCCTATGCACCTAGGGCGCATTTAACACCCTGAGGAGGACATCTTATTTCCACGTCTCAGCAACTTTCCTTTACCAACTTCAAGATGGGCGCATTTTTGATGTTATGGAGAACATTCTTAATTCTCAACGCCTAGCATTATCCATCTCACCTTTACTTTTCAACTCAACATTTACTCTTTACTTGGCGCTTTAGCACCTAGAAGAGGATGGGCGCATATTCTAGGTGGAGGTGGATGAAACTTCAACGCCACCTTTGACTTCTTCTTTGACTTCTTCTTGAGCTTGGCACATATAGCTTGTGTAGAGGGATTTAACTTCATGTCATGATCACCTTTGAAACCTGGGCGCATTCTCTATATGGTGAAGGATGGGCGCATTTGGCACATGCAAGAGGAATAATTTACCACGCCACCTTTGACTTGTTGACTTGTTGACTTTCTTGAGAGGTGGGCGCATATGACAGCATGAGGAGGATGAGCGCATATAGTTACCAACTTCAATATTTGGAGTATTTTCCCTTCAACCTCCTTGGGCGTACACATGACAAGGTGGACCCACCTCAAGGCGTTGGGATCTTTTCATATGCCACTTGTCCTTTGTCTTCATGCACACGCCTTGCATGGACACCTCCTTTGCATGGATACATTTTGTCTTTATTCTCCACTTGTATGTATTCAACGCCTTCTACTTGCTTTTGACCTTTCCTCTTTGCATGGGCGCATTTAAGGTGCAGTGCTTCCATTTTAAATGACTTAGAATTTTTATCAACTCCTTTCTTCACAAGTCAAGGCGCATCTTACATGGTGAGCTCTTGATTTTCCATACTTAGATATTTTTCAAGTGCCTCCTTGATGAGGGCGCATTTAGGGGGTGTTGTAGGATGTTTGACACTTAGAAAATTCTTTTCTCCAGCTGCATCTCTAGCTTGGGCGCATTTAACATAGGGAGGAGGATAAACCTTTTACTTAAACATTTTCCATCACCCTGGCATGATCAGGGCGCATTTTGGCATATGAGGAGGATGAAACCTCAACACTTAGAAATTTTTCAACACCTTGATCAAGCATGGCGCATTTGGAGGTGGCAGGAGGATTTAACAATGACTTAGAATATTCTTTGTCTCTTCATCCTTGAGGACGCATATGCAAGGGTCAACTTTCAATTTTCAAACACTTAGGAAATTCTGAATCACCTTAAAGCTTTAATGGCGTTCCTTACTGGTTGGACTCCAAATTTTATCAGATTTAGTAGATTTCATGCCATTTGTCAAATTTAGAGTGATTCGTTCATGCTAACCCTAGCTTGCCCCAACTTTCTATTTTTAGAAAGTTCCCCAGATTTTGTGCTTTGGATTGACTTTTGACTCTGAAGAGCCTGATTTTGCTTTGTGTTGACTCTTGGGATGTGATTGAGCTATCGGGGCCTGATGCCTGCCTGCACCTGCTATTTTTAGCAACTTACTAAAAATAGCAATTGCTCAGAATGCCTTCAAATTTTGCGTGCCGATTGCCTGCATTGTCTTCAAGTGTGGTGACTATACGGATGTCAGATTTGTAATGATTGTTTGTTTTGCCCTTTGAAATTAGGAAACCCTAATCTCTCCATATCACCGCTAAAAATAGAAAGTGCCCCGACTCTTTCATTCTCTCTCGCACCCGGCTTATTCGAAATGCGCCATGGGTCCCCATTATCCGCTTGGACTTTGTTCATACCGAGACTTACATGATGACTGCTATTTATAGCATACCGGATGTGGCTTCATTTAAATCGCTTGTTTTGACAACCTAATAACTCCGCTTTGATTTGAATTTGAATGATGCACTCACCACGCGGATCATTTTAATCGACATCGCCCCCCGATGCCGATTTACTATTTTTAGCCAATTTCTGAAATGACTTACTATAAATAGTAAGTGCTCCGTTTGCCCTCAAATTTTATCAGCAGATAGCTTGAAAGATACTGATCGTGGTGGTATACACCGGTTTTCGAAAATTCTGACTTTTTACTCCTCTTTTTGGGTCCCGAAGCTGGAAACCCTAATTTGTCCTGCATGCATATCAAATGATCTCAGTTTGTCCCGGGTTTCGTTGCATTGCATCGCCTAAGATTTTGAAGTGTTTCATGATGCATCTCGCTTTAAAATAGTAAGTTCCTTATCAAGTGATCATATCCGCTTGCATGTTTCATCATCGCTAAGCTCTTGAAAACCCATAATAATATGCAGAGCATGCAAAGAAAACCCTACATGCAACTCTAAAATAGCCTCCGCTAAACTCAAAGTTACCATCTCGCATGTTACACCATCAATGGCTAGTCTCAAAACCCAAAAGGAATCTTCCAACATGCTTAAAAAACTCTCCGTGATCTAAGCTCGAATCGGGCTTTGAAGTCAACTGCTTAAAAATAGTAAGTTGTTTGTTTGCTTCTCAAATTTGTAGGCGAAATGCTTGATGTGTTCTCGATGCAAGCAGACCTATTGGAATTTCAAAAATGCATTTTAATATCTCGAATTGCATTAAATTTTACTTCAAAATAGTAAGCTGCCGTAATCATGAAATTTCAAGGGAGACCGGCCAAAGCATACCGACATTAGTGTTAGTCTCATATTTCAATTTATTCACTTCATTTGATTTTAAATTGGCCGGAGGATTCAAACCCTAATTCCCAAACTTGGCCAAATTTCACGCTTAAGCTCATAGACGCAAGTACATCCCTCAAAAGATGCATAAAACAAGAGAGAGACGACAGAAAACTAACTCAAAATCAAGCCAAAGTTCAGACGGCTAAAAATTAGGGGTCCCCATTTGCAACAATGTAAGTGATGTGTGAAAAAGGTCACAACAAGACTCCCATTAAATTGTAAGAGTGGGATTACTTGCCTAAGCCTATTCACATGCCTCTCGACCCATCCTCTTATGAACGTCAAAACTGGAATGCAAAGTGTATCCAAATCTGTAACCTCTGGCTCGGATCAATCTAGAAGTGGGAGTGGTGTCCTCCTTACTGTCTCATAATCAGCTTGCATGACGTTCATGTCTTCATCAACCTGGTCTGGCACTGGAACAATCTCACATTCCCTAATCATGCTCAAAGGCATTCTGGAAAACATCCTTCTCCTTATCTCAGCTTCATCTGGCGCACTTGCCCAAAAGTCCTCAATGTGTGCCTTATGTCTGAATTCCTTTGACAGTATTCATCTGATATTCTTGTGAGGATCATAATGCTGTCTGCTGGTATGATAAGAGAGGTGGAAAAACTTAAAGCCTATTTTCAGCTTCAATGGTCAAGTAGCGAAGACAACTTCATTTGAATTTCCTATCATGATTGGGAAGTCAAGCCTCCTTCTTCTTCTTCTAACTTATTTCATAAAGTAATGAGTTGCCTAGGATACTTTTAACATCAAAATCTTGTTCGTGAGGGTAGTACCTCGGCAACTGTATGGATATGACGAACTCCTTGGTACCGGGATGTAAGTGAATTTTGAAATTGGATAAACTAACATCCGTGACTTCCTTAATCAACTCCCCGAGCCTCCTTGATATTCTGCGGATGAGTTCTTGTCAAGCGGACTCTCATGCATTTCAGAAGGCCATTGACTCTCTTTGTAATGAGATGTGGTCATCAAGTGCAAATTTCTGCGCATGTGCCTCATGAATCTTGAATCACCGAGAGCCACACCATCTAATTTTGTATGATATTCCTCTATACTTTGTCATACGAGCCAACATGTAGATGACGTATGAGCCCATGCAAAATGTCTTCATTCTCCTCAAACCCCTGAGCTGTTAATGTAAGTTATTGTTGATCATCACTGCCTAGTCAATGTGCTCCTTGCCTTCCAACACGAGATTGATGTAGTAAAACATCCAAGGCTCAAAGATGAATACCTGGGGACATCCTCCAACTCTGTTGAGCATCATGATTAAGTCACAATATTCCTGCTTTAGATCATCTGAGATTATCTGTTTTGATAGCTTCGTGCGAGTTGGCTTGGGCTTGTTCATCCAATGGGAGTTTATCATATCGGCACATCTTTCAAATGTCGAAGCATACATTCGCTCAGCTCGTTCTCTTGTCCTGTAGATCATCTTCTCATGTGTGGGAATTCCAAATGCCTCCCCAATGGCCTTTGGCATGAGGTTGGCGAATAGCCTGCCATCCGGTGACGTGATAGTCCTTCACTCTGAGTTGTAACAGTTAGCACACTCCATGATCAACTCTGGACACTGAATTGCTGGTGGAAAACCAATAGCTGCATAAAGTCCACTTCTGACAATATTGTGTGAAGTGATTGATGGACAATGGCCTCCAATTCCCATCATTTGGCTTTTGAAAGCTTCCAAATTGAAAGAGCCTAAATTTGTATCACTCAACTTGCCGAGCTTCGAAGAGAATTTTGACTCTGGCAAGAACGACTTGCTTAGCTTCTTGATCACAACCTGTCTTGATGCATTTGCCTTGCTCTCAGCATTATTCTCTTTGCCAGCCACCCTTCTATCTGCTTCAGCCATCCTACAAAAACAAAAGATAGCCATTAGAAATTTAACTTAGAAAAATGAAATCACATCGAGGCTACCAGCAGATAGAGCGAATTGAGAAGCTTCAGCACTAAATTTCAACTTCAAACCTCAACACCCCCTTTCAGCAACTTCAAATTCTCAACACTTAGAAAATTTTCCCTGTAGCAATACAACTTCAACACTCAAAAGAAATTCGGCTCAAGCTCACTTCAGCCACCTCGGACTTCTTCAAACTCGCACTTGCAGCCGTGAGAAAAAGGTGAAATCCTTCATAGCACCTAGAAATTTTTTCCAGCAGCAGCACAATCTTCAACACTTAGAAGAAGTTCGACCAACTCAACTTACTTCAGCAATTCCCTAACTTTGAATTTCTCCTCACTTTCCAAGCTTCAGCCTGCACTCAACAACTGATGAAGAAAATGAAAATCATCTCAATTCTTATAGCTAAGTCGATTTCTAGAAGAAGCTAATTTTGGCTGAGTCATTAAGTTTCCACTCCTCCACTGCAAGAATTCGAATTTCCCTCCTTTGGCAGCTGCAACACTTGGCATCTGGCGTCTGGAACATTTGACCTTCTAGAATTTCAAAATGATTCACCTCTATTGAAATATGCTAACCAATTTTTTGGTTGAAAATTTCACACACAATTAACACTTCTCCAATTGAATTAGCGTTAGCATTAAAATTGAAAACCAAGCTTGAAAGATCTCAACGCCAAGAATGCACACTCAATCCCAAGGAAGGATAGGTGTTGTCATATGGCGGAGAAACTAAAAACAATAACTTGAAATGAGACAAACTCAACGCCAAGAATGTGCACTCAAGATCCCACTGAAGGCGAGGTGCTAACATATGACGGAGTATTAATTGAAACTGAAACAATTAGGCGGATAACCAGCCATGAAGATACATCTATCTAATTCATCCGCTGCGGCGGGCATCCACTTAAAAGTGGGGATTCACCACTTGAGAGTGGGTACAATGAGAGCTACAATGTTCCTTCTCCACATTGGCGGTAAACCATCCAGGGGTAATTAATATGGAAATTTAACAAGTAATTGCAGAAAGTAAATGGTTGGATTAGTACTACTATATCTCAACCGTACAATCATGAAATTTGCAAAATTACAAATTACAATAATAGAGAGCAATGCTAAGAAGAGGAGAATGAATTCTTTCAATGTTTTTTAGCTCTTCAATGATGAAAGAAAGTCAAAACTGAAATCTAATAAAATCTGATATAAAACTGAGATTCTGGAAATTCTGATCAGCAACTGTGAAATTCAAAGAAATATTCACAACTCACTCAAAATACCTCTGAATGACGTGAGAACACTTGCGATGAGCTGCTGGAAGGTAGGCGCCCATTCCATGATGAAGAAACAGCAACAAATATCAGTCATTAATTCTTGGCACAATTCCCAAGGCATTCTAAATGGTATGGCCCTTGAAAGGGGCGATTTTGCTAGATAAAATCACCAACTTCAAATTAAAATCTGCCACTTTGCAAGAAGGGTCGCCATAGGTCTACAATTGCATAGCAAAGATACCCAGAACAGAATAAAATTTATTTCAAGAGCTGCTAACAAAATTCACTTTCAGCTGTAGGTGCATCAGCAACTTCAAAATTGACAAAACTCCAAAATTCTTCAACATTCGAACTCAATCTACTAGTCTGGATGAGAAGCAGTCCCAAAACCAACTAGGTGTTATCTTTCAAACACGAAATTGGATAAATGCTAAGAGGTAAGCATTCCTTGAAGCTAAATTCATGAAGTCATTCCGACAACATAACAATATGATAAGCATAATGGATACCAAAGCTGAAATAAAGCATACATTTTATAGAAGAGTAGAAGACTCTTCAATTTCTCAAGAAGGTACGCCAAGAGTCACAAGAGACTCTTCAAATTTCCAAAATTCAAATAATTCTTCAAGAGGCGTCCCTTTTGCAAGAATACAATCACTTTATTTTTAAAACATAACTCCTCAAAGTGTGGCGTCCCTTTTTCCCAAGGCATTTAAACTTTAAATAATATTTAATCCATATGAAGGCGTCCCCCATCAAGACCACTTTTTAACACAACTTGAAGTTATTCTCCTAGGCCAAGGGGTCAACTGCAATTTATAACATTAATGCCTTTATTTATGAAATTCACCAAATAAAGCTTTTAGAAGCCAGAACTTGAATTCAAATAATTGCTCCAACTCGAAATGAAGTCCTGAAAGTTGACAATCTTCATACTGCCAAAAATAGAATTTATTAAAAATAGTAAACTCCCTGAAATGCCATAGAACTTCTGAACATGGAAACCCTAATTTTACCTCAAACGAGCCTACAGGCTTCTGGAATAGGCTGATGAGTGTCAGAACAAATCACTGATGAGAAGGGGACATTACATCTATGGCATAGGTGTACTTCACTTTAGCCTTTTGAAATCACCTTTTGAAAATATTAAATTCAATGGCTTCCTTAAGAAATTCATTTCATTGGCTAAGGCATTGATACTTTTATTTTATCCATCTCTTGCTCGGGAAGATTATTTTCATGAGAAATTTGATCAAAAATTATCTAGGCATCCGGCTTCAATTTCACAAGTGAAGGCATTTTAATTTTCAACAACATTTCTTTCCTTGCCTTAGGAAAATTTTAATTTTTTTTAATTAGAAAATTTCAATAATCAGGGGCCAGAGTAAAATCTCCATCTTAAAATTCTTGGCAAGGTGTGGAAAATTTTAAAATCAATTCCTTGTCGAAGATATCCAGCACCCAAAAGAAAATTCCCCTCGGAAAATGCAAAATTCATGTGTCTATAGACGAAGGGGTATATTTAATTTTTGAATTTTGTACCTTAGAAAAATATTTCATCATCAAAGTTTATTCTCACTCTTCCTCTCTGAGCGTATTTCTTCTCTTGCTTTGCCTTGGAAAATTTTATTTAACTTCATGAAGCTAGCGCATTCTTGGGGTGGTCAAGGAATTTCCATGCCTTAAATTTTTTATCACCATCTCCCTTTTAACATGGGCACATTTACAAGGTGGAGGAGGAATTTTTTCATACTTAGAAACCTTTTGAAAGCCACCACCTTTAACAACTTTGGGCGCATATGAGTGGGGTAGAAGGAACTTTTTACACTTAGAAACTTTTTAAAGTCATCACCTTTAACAACTTTGGGCGCATATCAGGGGGTCAACAGGAATTTCTTCATCCTTGAGCTAACTTCATCTTGGGCGCATTTGATAGGTGATGAAGGAATTTGCACGCCTTAGACATTTTCTCTCGGCTTCCATCTTGACTTGGCGCATTTGTAAGGTAGCACTTCCATTTTCATCTTTGGAAAAATTTTCACCACCATCACCAATTTGGACGCATTTAGGGG
>VDFB02104665.1:11470-41104 GCA_007258455.2 Sequoia sempervirens | reverse complement strand
TCCAAATTGACAATAACTTGTGTCAATTTAAATCAACTTCATGATTACACTACATTCCATTCCAATAGAAAACAAAAACAAATAGATTCATTTACTCCAAAATTTCACTACAGTATCACATTACAATAACTCTGGCAACTCCATCGCTCTTCTACTCCATTTAGTTTTTCATTTTCTCTTCACACTCTGATCTGACTTCCATCTTTAACAAAACACCTTCACGTAGACCCGAATCTTTGCTTGCATTTGTCTCTAAGTCTTTACTCTTCTTATCTTCTACTCTCTTATGCGTCTCTTCTCATCTGTCCCACACCATTGTCCCTGCTCCATCCACTCTTCTCTTTTTCAACCACCATCCACATCATTACTGACATGCTTATTAACCTTCTCTCAGACTTCAACCGGTGCGGCCCTGTCATCATTCCAATACACCGGTTCTTGTATCCACAAGCTCATAGTTCTCGTTCCATTGAGAAGTCTGCTAATATACAAAATTTCATGACTTTTCATAACCATCACTTCCAAACTTGCATCATGCAAGAAAAATACCTCATGCTAGCTGCTCCTTCCAAACTTGTGTGCAACTCCTCACTTCAATTGCCTACGCAGCCTCTATGATGCCTCTTTGTTTTCTCCACAAAACACACCTCTCAATCAGGTAATTTCACTTCTTTTTATGGTCCGATTTCATTGCAATATTTTCCTTATCTCCTACACAGATTATGCCTTCTGCTCTTGTCTTTCTCTCGTACCCATGTAGCTCTCCTCTACCGCATGTTGCATTCACCTTTCCCACGCGAGTCTCCTGCCCAATTCGGTATGCATGCTAATGTGTATCTTGCAAACATTCAATCATTCCCATGGCGCAGGTATGTGGGGAATCTCTTTGCTATGTTCTCCCTCCTACGGCCCTACTATCAGGCGTCTCCCCACACAGTCAAATTTTGTGCACAACCCATTTATATTATTTCTTTCTTTGCGTTGAACACCCCAATACGAAGCTTTAAGTTTCGAGTGCTAAGTTTCACGGCGGTTGGTCGGTGGCATCCCGAGGTGGCAGGCCCGAGAGGGCACTTCGCCGTTTAAAAAGTTCATCATTTGAGTTCTTTAACGGCAGAGAGAGGTGTCGGGCCTAAAGGGCATGAACGCCCTGCGCGACAAATGGCAGTGGTGATGTTTGGTTCTGGTTCAATGTTAGGAGGCCAATTTGGAGGTTTTCAAGATTCCAAAACGTGGGTTTTGTGGGTCTCATTGTGTTTTATCAATTGAATTCATTTTTTCGCCCATGTTGTTCATTATTTTAAATGTAAAATCATAGAAAACTTCTCGGTGAAATGAACGACGAAACTACTGTGAAAGCTTGATAGCAGAAGGTGTGGAATCGATAATGGGTGGGCAAATGGTGATCTCGAACATGAGGGCGGTGGGCGATGGATGCACCAATCTCTTCTAGAAAGCACTCTGATCTTGTTCTACAAACCTAACAAATGAAAATGACAGGTTGAGGCCTAATATTTATACCCTCATCTGCATTTAATGCCAGTATAGCCGACCAAGAGTTGGTGGATTTGAAATCAGCGGACAACGGCGGGAGGTCTGAGGTCTAGTGTCTAGAAGGACATTGCAAAACAGTCATTGGCAACTTGCTTTGGATTGGCCGTCAGGAACGACGAAGTCCACAAGGAAATCTAGGGACAGAACTCCAGCCGACCGGACCTAGGATGGGTGAAGGCAGCCTGAAATTTGCAGCTTTTAAATCGATGAAAAAATAGGGAACTGAGGCCCGGGGTTTGGGAAGGCATGAACCTTCCGCCATTTGAGAACGACGAACACCTGGGGGAAACCCGGCGAGGTAGGCCCGCCAGGCCCCAATGCCGCTGGTAAAAGAAAACTGCCAAGGAAAGTCCAGAAGACTCCAGGACCTAACTGGGATGAAGGGGGGAAAACACGGTCAACTAAAGACATAAGCTCGAAGGTACGTTGACCATCTGGGACACCAAAAATTGGGGCATGCAAAATGAGGCAATGAAAGAATGACCCGACAAGGCGAAAGGAGAGAGGGTCCCCGTTCCGAACAGGGCGTGTGTGCTGAGGGCACAACACTAACCTCAAATGAAGAATCCTCCCTTCATCATAAATTATAAGATGTTGTCCTGGAACATGCGAGGGATTTCTCTCCCCCCTTGCAAATTTAAATTCAAAGTTGTTATGAAATGGAAACCCAATGTTCTTTTCCTTCAAGAAGTCAAAATTGGGGGAATTAAGCTTGAAGCATCTTTATGTAAGGTTTGGGGTGATGTCATGTTCTTGTTTACTTCTCATATTGAGGGAAAAGGTGGGGTTGTTATTGGGATTGCCCCATGGATTGCTAAGCATATTATTGATAAAGGTGAGGACCCTTCCCACAATTGTGTTTGGGCCCTCACTAAATTATCAATTGATAACTCATTGGTTTTTGTTCTATTTATGCCCCAAGCTTTGCTAAAGAGCATGCTGAGTTATGGAATTGGTTGGCTAATAATTTACCTAGTGTTGAATAGATAATAGGGGGTGAGTTTAATATGGTTGAGCATGCTCATAATTGTAGCTGGTCTATAGAATTTAATCTCAGTAGAGAAGAATTTGATAGTTGGTTGTTTTGTCGAAACTCCTTGGGAGTGATTGATCCTATTCATGATAAGATTTATGTCCATTCAAACAATCGGTATACTTGGTCCAATTGTAGATTGGGAAGTGACAGAAAACTAAGTAGCTGGATAGATTTTACATATCCCCTACTTTGGCCCTCAATCATGACCCTTTGAGTGTGTACGTTTAGGTGGATCTTTCTACCATTTTCTCAGACTATTACCCCATCATTTACAATATAAGTTTTTCCCCAAAATCAAACATAGATAGTTCGCTACCTTTCAAACTTAATGTATCCCACTTAAAGAATCATTCTTTTCTATCTGCTCTAGAAGGTCTTTGGAACTCCATCCCCAAACCTGATGAGGGGGGTCTTAGATAGAGTGGTGGTGTGTTGCTATAAATAAATGCACTAGTTTCTTGCATTTAGTTGGCAAACAAATGGCTTGACAATGCAAATGGAAAGAAATAACCCTCCAAGGAAAATTCGTGCATGATAGAAAACTGCTTAATGTTGATCCAAAAAATATTAGAATTCAAACGTCCATTGTTGCTATTGAGGCTTAGCTACATAAAATGGATAATTATAAAGGGAAGGGGGCCAAAATCATATCTAGATTACATTGGATAAAGGAAGGAAACAAGGGTACAAAAATATTTTTTTAATTACCTCAAGTATAAACATAAAAAAGAAAGAATTGGAATTGTAAAAGATGAATTCAATGTCTTACAAACTAGTCCTATTGATATTCGTAATGTTCTCAAACGTTTTTATGAGAACCTCTTCAAAGATGACCAATGGGAGGATATTCAACAAATTCTTGAGGATGTCGTCAAAGACCATATTCCTAATAAAATTGATCCAAGGTACAACCAGTATCTTGATAGATCATTATCTTTGGAAGAATTGGAAAATTCTCTTTAATGTATGCCCCCTCACAAAAATCTGGGCAGCGACGGGATTCCTATGGAATTCTACCAAGTTATGTGGCCACATATCAAGGAAGACTTCTATTGCTTATCCCTAGAGGCCCTTAACAAAAGTTCCTTAGGTCCAAACATTAATGGTGGCATAATTAATCTCCTTCCTAAAGGAAAAATGGAAGACTTTGTTTCTAGTTGGCATCCTATCACCTTGCTAAATACCTCATATAAAATTTTTGCTAAAGCTTTGGCTATTTGTGTAAAACCTGTGGTGTAATGAATTGTTCAAATAGATCAAATAGGCTTTATTGCTGGCAGATATATTCTTGACAACCTTATGTTAGCATGGGAAACTTGTGAATGGGCTCAACAAACATGCCAAAATGCTAGTTTAATAAAACTTGATTTTGATAAGGTCTATAATAGAATTCGTTGGGGATTTATATTAAGATGCTCCAATGGTTGAGTTTCGGTCCTAAAATCTAGTCTCACATTCAAATGTTGTTCTAGGATGCTAATGCTCAAATTATCATCAATAACATGATGTCTGATCCACTTTTATTACAACAATCCATTCGCCAAGGATGTCCTCTTGCTCCTTACCTATATACTCTTACGGTTGATGCTTCAAGGGTTATCTTCTTCAAAGTGGTATTAATCAACAACTTATAGCAGGTGTTTCTATTCCTTACAATAGTTTTTTTATTAATTCTCATTATGCTGATGACAACTTACTCTTTTTACGAAATTCTGAAAAGGTCATCTCCAATCTGATAGAAATTTTGGAGCTTTATTGTAAAATTTCAGGTTCTAAACTAGCTCATAACAAAACAAAAATTTTAATGGTTCAATCTAGGAATGTTCCTCAATGGATTCCCAAAGAATAGAAACAAATCAAACATGGAGAAATCATGAGGTACCTTGTAATTCCCTTCGGTATTGGGGTTTCTCTTTGTAATAGGTGGAATTGGTTTCTTGATAGACTTAAGTAGAAGCTCTTTAACTAGGGGTATAAATTTCTTTCCTTGGTGGGTAAAATTCAAGTTGTTAATATGATTTTCCTTGCTACACATGCCTATTATTCTTCATGATGGATGCCTTCTAAGAAAGGCTATGATGATTTAGTCAGAATCATTCATAGATTTCTATGGGAAAAGTGGGGTGGTAATCTAGGATATATATCCACTTCATGGTCTCATTGTATTAAGCTGAAACATAAAGGAGGGTTGGGTCTCATAGACCCTAGGACTTAGGGGATTCGTTTGATTTCCAAATGAATTATTAGAGCAGTTAAAGGGGATGAACCATGGAAGCTCCTGATTCGATATCTGATTAATCATGCTTCAGTTAAGAAAAAATGGTAGCAAGTGGGCTAGTTAGACAAAATTATTCATGCTTCATTTTTCTCTTTTAAGTCTTCTCTCCTCTTTCAATCTATTTGGAAGGCACAATATGATTGTCACGTTTTGATGTGGAGAGGAGAAGAATCCCTAGAAATCGGTTTTAGTTTTTCCACTTCATTTATTTGGTGGAACAAGCATATCCTCTATCATAGACAATCTCTTGCATTAAGCTTTTCGAAGCATTTCTTTTCTTTGTTTCGAAAAGGGGTTTGTAATGTTGGCAATTTATGGAATTTCCAATCAATGAGTTGGTCATCATGGAATGAAGTTAAAAATCAGTTCACTCTTAGCAACAAACATAGAGCTTTTTTATCTTTGTGCAATCTTTGGTATTGATGGAGTTGTCTATGAAACTCTATACTCCAATTCATTGCAATTTTTTCAAGGACTGGTCATGGTTGTCTTCATACCCCTTTTTGTTGTTCCCTTTAAAAAAGATATATTTGAAGCTTCTTCCTAATTTCTCCTTGAAGTCATGTTTGAATGTCAAATGGAAGTGTAGGTTCAGTGAGAGGTTTTGGTTAAAATTATCTATTAGTAACATTTTGTTTCCATAGTCCATGATAGATTGTAATCAATATTTCTGGAAATAACTGTGTGCATATTTTTACATAAGTTATTTCCACATAAATCTTGATTACAATAAAGTTATTTGATGTAAAAATATGCACAAATTTATTTGCAGAAATCTTGATTACAACAAAATTATATGTTCAAATTTAGAAATCTAAAATTAATTCTAATGCTCAGTTAATTTCCTAGAAGATACTACACTTTAAACTTCCCATTGCGGATAGACTAAAATGTATTATGATCCAACAAACTAACTATCCATTTTGTCATAGTCATAAAAATATGAAGCATATTTTTTGGAACTGTCAGTTGGTTAAAAGGCTATGGAATTTTTTGTTCAGTGATTTTTCTAGTATCTTTACTCATAAGTTGATTTGGAAAGAAGCTCTTTTTGGGGTTGGTCTTTATAATAATCAAATTGCTGATAGTGTGAGACATGTTATTTTGTTACATATATGGAGAAATAGATGCAAAGTTGTATTTACTATCAATGATGATCAACAGGAAGTTATATTTCTAAGGCTTTACTTTGATATATTTTTTTGTCTTGCTGCCCTGTTTCCTATGCTTCAGACTGAGGCTTTGAAGAACCTTACATTGAGCTATCAGATTCGACTTGAATCAAACTGCAAGTTGGACAGTTGCTAAGCAAAAAAGGAGTTCATATCAGTCAAAGTTTAAGTTCCATTTTCCAAGATGTATGATGTTTTTTTGATGTAATTTTCAGCTTACTAGAACTATTAATGTTGTTGTTGTGTATTTAAGTCTTGTTTTTTTGAGCTGGGTTTCTTAGTTTAGCTCTATGTGTTGTAATGGTTTCTCTTTTGGTACTGGTTCTCTACATAGTTTTATAACTACTCTTTATTCTTTATAAATGCATTTTCTCAATACAAAAATAATAATAAAAGAGATCACTAAATACACATTTGAGGCACTGATGCAAACAAAAACTAGCATTAAATTCTTTTCAAAATATTCAATAGAAGTTACACGAAGTTAAAACATTAATGAAAATGAAGAGCTTACCAATAAGTTTTGTGACACCGAACACTAAAAAATGATTTTTAAATATGTTATGTAAATGCAAATTCCTTAACACATAATCAATAAATAATACATAGAATAGGTGAGCTAGCTTATTGGAGGCCAAGCGGGTCTTATCACAGTGGAAAAATTGTGGTGCCCCTAAGGTAAGGCCATGTATATATTGAGTACATCCACACTCGCAAAAGCCTAACAATATGCTCAACTATCTTTCCTTGTACGGAAACTATGTCTTATCCACCTTTTTTTTGCTCCAATCACGGTATCTTCTTCTCTTCGTAGTCAAAAGTTTATATAGGGGTGAGGACCTAGTAGTTGAGGACCCTAACTTTGCGCTTCTAATTATCCTACCTAGAAATTTCAAATCAATCCCCATTTTTTAAAGTAGCTTACTTGGCGAGGCCCCTGCTTATAACTAAGGTTTCAGGGCCACATCATCAAATATGATGCCACATCAGCTTGTTTTTTGTCAAGGTGCCCAAAAAGGCCCAAAAAAAGGTGAGCATGTTTTATTGAGTGCTGATGTGGCATCACATGATTGGTTGCTTTTTAGATCAAAGGAATACATTTTGTTTAATTATGGTTAGTCATCATCAATATTAACAACTTTAAAGTCACAACTATTGATCCAATATTGATAAAAATATTGAACATTATATAAATAAATACTATCACAACAATTGAAACATGCTAGTACTTGGGTTCTCTCCCCTTTTGTAAGGAAATGGGTGGCACATTAAATGCAAAAACTATCCACATAGATATAAAAAACATACTATGCAAAAAGCTGAGTTGAAAGGTGCACGGTCAAGCTTATACTCAATCATAAATTTGAGCGATGACCTAGCCCGTCAAGCTTAATAGTTCATCGCTGTTATTTGCCCTTATTTGCCCTTGAAAGGAGGAGAGCCACACAGAATAGGTAGTATTTCAAACGTAAATGTATCGTCGATTAACCATTTTCAACCGAGAAATGACAAAACAAGAATCTGGTCTCCCAGAAAAATAAAAAAACCGTGCAGGCTTTGTGCTGGGCTCGCCAGCCTGGTCTATTTACCACGTGTTCATGTGCAGACTGGCTTGTGAGACAAATTGTGTGGTGATGTCGGTAGGGTACAGGCTGGCGCCCGAGCACCGTCTTCCCGTAGCGTATGACGATTGTTTCAGTGCCGTGGAGTGGATCCGCCTGCAACACTGTCACGATTCATGGTTATCATCCTACGCCGACTTCTCGCGGTGCTTTTTAGCAGGCGATAGTGCAGGAGGGAATATTGCTCACCACGTGGCATTGCGGTGTGAGCGGGCAGATTTGAAGCCGCTTGAGATAAGAGGAGTAATTCTTCTTCAGCCCTTCTTCGGCGGAGAGAAAGTGGAGAGGCGGGAGTCGGACCCAAACCTGCCGTGGCGATGGATGGACGTGTTTTGGAAGTTGTCGTTGCCGGAGGGAGCGAAGAGAGATCATCCCGCTTGTAATCCGGTGGCTCAGCCGCTGCACGATGTGAGTTTACCGCCAGTGATGGTTTGCATATCAGAAAGAGACGTGCTGAAGCAGAGGAACATTGATTACTACCACGCCCTCAGAAGTGCTTAATCCTCGCTCTCCACGGATCTCCGACCTGATCAATGTTTTATATGACTTCATTAACGGCAGCAGTCCATGCAGATAACGTGCAGCTACTTTTTAGATAATTACAGTTGCTGTTGTAAGAATTCCACTTTCCACCTGTAGCATTTTCTGATAATGGACCAAATTGTGGGGCTCAGTAAGAAACCATCATTGTATAACAGAAGGCCGTGGACTAGTTTGTTCCAATAGAGACAAACTATTCGTACATTGGAAAATGATATAACGCTCTGTGAATACGTATTTTTTTAATGTAAGTTAAAAAGCTATGAAAACGAAGGAACTGATTTTGAAATATGTTTTGTAATTGCAATTTATTTAACAAATAATATAATCCATGTACCGGTTGACCAAACTCACTATGAATCACAATGAGGTCTGTATGACAATGGGAAAATTGCGGCGCTGCTCAACTATGTTGGTGTAGGTATTGACTAAGTTGCTATATAAATGAACATCGGCTCCTCCAAATTTAAGATCTATTTTATTTATGTAATGTAATAAAATTTATATATTAAAATTTTAAAAATGATGAATATAAAAGTAATTTAAAATTTAATTGCATGATAAATTTTAATATTAATGATTTGAATCATATTCTAAAACTATCATTACTATAAATTTTTTTAAACATATAAATATTTAATTATTATTTTTAAATTATAAATTAAAAAATACAATTCTTATACACATGTTTATTTACTCATTTCTTATTTCATATCATTATTCAATAATATAATGATATTATTGCATTAATATTTTTATATATAAATTATTTAATAAAAATTTCAACCATCATTAAAATATTGATGTGTATAAATTCAAGTGAACAAACTTTAAATTCATATGTGATATAAAAGTTTAACACATTTAATTAAGATTTGAAGTATATGGATATACTTATAATCAATATATTTTAGAAAATAAATTATATTCAATTGTTAATGTATCAATTTCTTTCAAATATTTTTAAATGATGTCCTCTACAAAATTAATAGGATGATATTCTATAAGATTTGGTAGGTGAGATTAGTTCCTTATTTTTTTTAGTAAATAATATTTAATTCTAAATAAATAGTTTTGGAATTATTGAGTGGCATATATATAAGAGATTTATTATAATTATTTTGAAATAAATGTAAGGTGATATTTAGATTATATTTAAAAAATTTAAAAATTAATTAAGCAAAAATATTATAAAATGAATTTTAAAATTCTTAAAAAAGGTAAAGTATTTTTTGATCTATTGGTGAAGATGAATAGTTTATAAAGAGTCTTGAACTTAAAAAGATTTTACTGGTGCAAAGTCTCAACATCTTGAACAAATGAAGTTGACAATCAAATATTAATCTAAACATAAGAAATTTTTTGTTCTATTTAATTTTTAATAAATGTATTTGTTAAGACATTTTTATCTATTTTAATTTTGTAATTTTTAAATGGTAAAATGTCATGCAATAGAAGGGAAAAGGGTAAAAGCAAGTTTCCACATACATGAAGGTTTAAAAAAAAGGCAAACTCTAAGTTTGGGAACTAAAGATAAAAGGAAAAGGCAAATCTTGCTTAACATGGCTACAGTTTTCTACAAAAGAAGTTTGAGGAGTGTGAAAGTTCTTTTCATGAGGCTTGAGAAAGATATAAGGTTCTTGAAAATACTTTTTGGTTAGATGTGTAAGGCTAATCGGTGTGACACTTTTTGTTGTACACTATGCTGGTTTTTTGTATTATTTGCTTGCAGACCGCTATCCCAATCCCAACAAGACATGGATAGGCTCTATTATCCCTGACTTTAGGAAGAAAAGGCTTCTTCATCCACTACATATCTGCCATTTATTGGTCTATTACAACATTAACAACCACAGTTGGATATTCGAGCAAACTCCAAAGGACCATCTTCTAGAATCGTAGAGCCTGAACTTATGCCCAAGGTCATACTTAATGCTCAATAACAAGTTAAATATAATTCATTAGAAGAAGTGCAAGGTTGTATCTATCTTATAGAAAAATATCAACATGGCTGTCATTTTCTACAAAAGAAGTTTTAGGAAGGAAGTACTGAGGATGTGCACATGATTTTTGTGGAGATTATCGATCACATAATGGATCTCATGACTGATCCATTTGGGAATTATCTTGTTCAAAAGCTTTTAGAATTGTGTCTCAACTTACTTTGAGATCAAGAGTACAGCTCTACAGAAGCTGCAGACAAAGAAAAGGAAACCAAAAGTTCTTTGAATGCTTCCTTCAAACAATATAAGTACAAAAACTAGTAATGCATCCAAGACAGTAAAAAGCCAGAGTGTTTAACATGTTAAAGGCATATCACAATCCAGGTAGAATAACAGTCCACACCAAGGGGGCATACTGGATGGATCAAGAGACATACTTTAGTTTTCAAGACCATATATCACCACAAAGTGAAGAAGGTCAACTCAAATGATGGATAGTGAGACAAGTAAGGGACTGCAATATCTTTATGCAAATCTTGACAGCCAAAAGGTCCAAGAGTAAGAGCAAGATTTCATTGCAAAATCAAAGACAATAGGACACTTAGAAGACAAAAAAGACAATCCAGTATGAACAAACAATGAAGAGCATGAGGATAGCCACTGCAAGCGAAAAAGAGACCATGCACATTCCTTTCGAGGGTTTTAAAATGTGGACAACAGTTTTCATGTTAAAAGAGGACAGTCCTCACACATAAAGGACTGTCATTGATCAAAAAGCAATCACCATATGAAGGACAGTCATATATGCTAGGATTGCCAACCTGGTCAATAAAGAGGTCAATATCAAGGTGAAATTAGACCTGGCAAAGGAGGAGATTAGTCAAGTGTAAAATGAAGAATGGCAGTAATACAATGACCCTGAAATATTACAAAGGAGAGTAGAGTTTAAAACAATGACAAAGTAGGCAATAGGACTTTGTTTTCCCCTAATGGCTGTCATTAATGCCTAAAGGGAAGATCCAAGCATAAAAGGATTAAGGTTAAAAATTGTTACATTAGTTGAGCAAGAATCTGACACTAATATTGCACCATTCATCCCTAGGTTTATGGAGACTCTAACCTATTACACTGCCATCTTTGAATCTCTTGATCTGACTTTTCCAAGAGAAATCAAGGAACAAATCAATGTTGAGCAGCAGTATCTGGTACGTGACATTGTGAATATCATCTCTATGAAGGTGCAGACATAAAGGCAGTTTTGATAGTCATATCTTGAAAGATGAGTACAACAGTCTAAATAAAGAAGGTGACTGTAATGACAGTCTCAAGAGGGTCATGAAGACAAGTGAGAAAGACAATAAGGGGCAGCATTTAGACAACAAATTGGCCCATAAAACCTTCATCAAAGAGGGTTGTATGATCTATGAATGACAGAACAAGGACAGTATCATTGCAAATACTGATTAGGAATGAGAAGTAAGACTAGACAGTGGATATGACTGTCATAAAGGGGCACTCAAGACACCATGCAATAATGAGGAACAAATGCACGAGGACAGGGGTATAGGTTGCAAATAATAAACTCTATAACAATCATGAAATAGGATAGTTGTCATATCATCGAAGGGACAATAGACTTGAGAAAAGGAAACCAAACCTTTGATTAAGAAAGATAGTCATTTCTTTCTAAAATCTTGAATTCAAGCATGTATCAAGCATCAAATGCGAGGTGAACATGACAACCATTGTCAAGGGACAATGTACTCTTGAATGCATACATAGTCATGACAAGGACATAGCAATAAAGACAAAGGACAGTCATAAATGGATGCATAAATGCTTGAAGTACAGTCATTAATGGTGAGTTTTAAGCATCAAATATCATGTATATGATTGCCGTATAGAGCAGTGAAACTCTTTGATTGGATACCTCAAAGAACATGGTCTCATAGAATTTGTTTTCACTAAGATATAAGAGAGGGCAGTATACTGGACCTTTAAAAATTTTAAAGTGATAACTTGAATTTGCCTTTGTTGTCCTTCCATTGGTTTTTCAAAGAAGAGAACCATTTCATGGAGGAGCAGTAAAAAGAGAAAAAGAAATGATAAAGTAGACAGTCACCATACATAAAGGACATCAAACATAATAAGGTTGAGAAAGGGCAGATCCAAAGGAGGTTACTGATGAAGAAGATTCTAACATCTACCACTCACTTTTAAAGGATCTTACTAAGGAAAATCCCCTAGCATGGAGCCACTTCAGTGCAGAAGGTGACGTTGAGTTCAAGGCTATTACTATACCAACAAGGCAAATATTAAACTGTTTTATAGTTGCGTCTTCATTTCTGATGAGTTTGAAGAGCTTCTTCCCAGGTACCTTTCTTTCTTGAAGGGTATTGTATTGTCAGATTGACAGTAACCTGTAAATGATAATGGTTTATAATAGTAATGCATGGTAACTAAGAATGTGACCTTCTACATTCATGAAATGATGTGAAACACATTCAAATGAATATAATTGTACAAAAAGAGAGAATAATCAGTGTTGGATTCACTCTTTGCACCTTTCTTGATTTGAGAATTTAATATAGAATAAACTTAAATAATGACAGTCCAAAACCTTTATGGATAGATAGGTGTGAAGATAGTGCAAGGAATGATGAAGAGATTACAGTCAAGAAGGCAGAGTGTCTTAACAGTTCAAATTGTTATGATGATCTTATGCATAAGGATAGTCATTTTGATATAATTTAGCATTGACCAAGGGCAGTTCATGATAAAGTACATGAGGATAGACTTGAAACTCATGGTTTTGTCCATGAAAACCACAAAATCCTGCAAGATGAAGGGCAACCTACAGGTTTAAAGGGTAGTAATTGTAATGATGTCCAGTCCAAGGTATTGATGAAAAAGGCAGTCATAAAACATCAAAGAATAGTTCTATACAATGACAAAGCAAGAAAAGGGACAGTCCATAAATTGCATTTTAACCACATACACCTATAGGTGGTAGTCAGGGAAGCATCATAATAGTCTTTTGTAATTACACCGAGAGGCGCAATCATAAAACAAAATTCAATGTAAGGAAAAACTCTTTAGTTTGAATTTGATGTTCAAATGACATGCAGCTAGATAACTACATTCATTGTATGTAGACATTTTTTCAAGCACGTTTAGAGTAGATTTAAAGCAGATTTAAAAATGGTTTTAAATCGATTTGATATCTTATTCACTCTAAAATACTTATTTTTTATATCATAATCAATTTTATAATGATTTCATTTTTATTATTATTAATACTAAAATTTAATATTAATAATTATAATTAATTTAATTATAGTAATTATTATAATAAATTAGTATTTATATAACATTATTATTTATATAAAATACGAGATTTATTCTTCTTGAGGCACTTATTTTCATCATTTTTTCTCATTGCAATAGTATTTCATCATTCGTATTAATTATAAAGATTTTTTTAATTTTATAATATATATTTATACATTATTTTTATTTTGAATGTTAAAAAGATAAATTAAAGTAAAATAAATAAAATTATGTCGAGAGGCGTATTACACAAATGGCCGTAATGTTGCTTTTTTAGATTTTAAAATCAATTTAATTAAAAAAAAAAAAAAACTAAATACTTAGTGTCATTTAATAAATTTTTAAGTTTTTAGGGTGAACATTTATTTATAGTAGTAACATAAATATATTTTTTTATAATTATAACAAATTTCAATGTATTTATTTGTAATTTATTTGTTTATTTTTCAATAGAGTATTTTTTTTGCTTTGTTTTTAAAGTAGTTTTAAAGTTATTTTATTCACAAATTCATGAAAATCTCTATTAAAATAAATTAAAACTAAATACTTAGTGTCATGTAATTTTTTTTAAAGTTTTTAGAGTGGACATTTTATAGTAGTAACACAAATATATTTTTTATAATTATAAGAAATTTCAATGTATTTATTATTTGTAATTTTTATTTGTTTATTTTTCAATAGTGTATTTATTTTATTTTTCAATAGTTTTTAGTTTTTTTTGCTTTGTTCTTAAAGCAATTTTAAATATGTCTTATTCACAGCTTTCTTTAGATGTTCTTATCTTTGAATTCAAGAAGACCTCTATTAAAACAGGTTGTTGAATCATAACCATTTCAAAACTTCGTAGTTGTAGGTTTGTCTTTATTCTCCTAGAGTTGGATTTCTCGGCTTTATATTTTTTGGATTCACTTGAATTTAGCTATCACAAATTTGGCTTTAGTACTGTTGAAACCAATTGCATTGTTATAATTTGTTGTTGTAGTTAAACAAAACAAAGATTCAAGGAGTCATAAGGTTTATTTCTTTTAATTTGTGGTTGTTTTATTATTGAGTGGGACAAAAAGTCTCCCAAGTTGAGTCTATTGGACTTGCTAGGGCTCATTTGGTTTGGGACTTGACAAGGTTACATTTTCTTAATACGCGCTAGAATCAAAACTAGGATTTGGTTACCTTATCTTGTATCTTTGTGAAGAAAATACATAAATTTAATATTTGATCTTACCTTAATTGACAATTGTATCACGTTTGTTTAAAGAAGAAATTGGACATATGTATTGAAAATCAAATTATAATTAAAATCATTCAATTCAAATTTCACGGGAAACTCATAAGACAACTAAACATCTTTTTGTTTAACCTCTAATGTGCTATTGAGTCTTTTCTGGCTTTATTTCACTATTGAGTCATTCCACCTAATTTATTTTGCTCATATATTATTTGATTGATTGTAATGGTGATAGCATATGGACAATTTACTGTTGTTTTGAATAAGTTGATAAAAATAGGTGCCTCGAGAAAAGATAAATCTCAACGTATTTTATATATATTAATATTTAATATATGTATACTAGTAATAGGTCATTGAAATGACAGTACGGTCATGTTAAAAGTCTATTTTGAAGCAGTGAGTGATAGTCATATGGATGACAACCATGAAACCATCATCAAGAAGACCTACTTATCTATAAACAACTCCAAATGATACATCATCATGCATGACTTTTTTCAAGTTGAGGGGAGTGAGGTGTTGTTTATGCTCAATTTTGATACAATTTGAGGTACTTATCACTAGTTTTGGCCTACTGAAAAATCCCCCATGATCACAACTAAAGTTACGGGGAGTTTGAAGCCAAAATCATGCAATTTGGGGTTGTTTGGAGGCCTAAAATAAAAGCTTTGTTGCCTTGTACGTTCAACAACTCAGATTTCATGCAAATTGATTGATGACTCAGCTTTTTAAATAAGTTTCATACAATTTTGGAGATTAGTTCAAGTTTAGTTGGAGGTGGAGTTTCAAAGAGTTAAACAAAAGTCAACAGGTCAAAGAGGTCAAGTCATATTTTCTTTACAAAGGTTTGCATGATGTTGCTTCCAGATCATATCTTGTTCCACTTTCATACACACTCAATGTCTTCCATGAGGTTGTCATGTCCCCAATTTGGGACCTATTTCTAGTTGGCGGGAAAAAACATTTTTAAATGCTAATTTAAAACAATAATAAATAATAATAATTTAAATTATTAATAAATAATATTTAAATTGTTTAATTGTCTGGCCGACTCCTTTGAGTTTGGCGCCTAGGGAAAATATTTGAATTTCTTCTTTTTCCCAACCAATTGGTACGCTCCTTTTCTCAAGTATAAATATTAGTTCGTTGCCTTGTTTTGATCATCATGGAAATTGAGTTGTGAATGACGGTTTGTAGGGACGTAGCCCTCTGCTTGTCGAGCCAGGTGGGACGTAACCCTCACCTAGCATTGTAACTCCTTCCAGCCTCTTCGTCAACATTTCCCTCAGACTATCTGCTCATCATTTGATAAGGGAAATTGCTTAGGTTGACTTGAGATTATTGGCGCAATGCATCATACACCGAGTTAGTGAGGCCAACAGTATACTTTCCTGGTCAGAGTGGTCCAGGTCATCAATTGGAGGTGCAATACTATAGGTGCATATTATCATCAATGCATCACCTTGCACACTATCTCTATTGCATACTCGGGCGGTAGTTACCTGTGTTCCATTATTCAAATCAAAAATCACCAAATTTGTGCTACCATATGGGAGACACCAATGGAAGGCATCAACGGATCAACAGTGGTCGGTGCCACTGAAAGGGCGACAACAAGCACTGAAGCATATCACAAATCTTACACTAAGTGCCCCCACTCCCTATCACAACATCCGGGGTATCGAGAGTATCAATTCTAAGAATTGCGGGAAGCAAAGACAAGATCAGTCTAGCATTAGCATACACCAGATCGATCAATCTGACTCTCAATGGTGTGGGAATATTCGACTCAGCAACATCATCTTTCGCAAGTCATGAGTATGATCTATATCAATTGAAAACTATTGTTCTAATTTCATTGATTCCGTAGTCAGTAAGTTGGCAGGTATCAAACTGACATCCTAAGGCAAGATCTGTTATTATAAATTTGGCCAGTGGCCATCATATTCTTTGTCACAAATAGGATTCTAGAACTGAACTTTGTTAATAATTACAATAGGTGTGTTTTCCACTGCATATATATATTTTTATTGATGCATATTGGAGGTTCATGCTCAGTCATTTATTTATGATATTGTTGTCTGAATTGGGCTGAGCACCTTACAATGGTATTAGAATATTGATTCGGCTAGCGTATGGATTCATTTGTGGAAAGAATTTGGGGAAAGAGCATGGATTGGCAATTGAAGCTTTGACCTTAGATAAAGGACATTGATCTTGTTCAAGAACAATATTAGGCTGAAGCTTCCAAAATTTTGGACCAATACCATAGCTTGTTATATCATGCAAAGGATTGTATTCCCCTTGATGTGTACTTGAGGGCACATGAGTCCGACTACTCCCACAAAGGAGGACTATATGACTACATAAGACAAAAGAAGAAAGAGTAGGAAGACTCAGAAACTGCCAAGGAAAGGATTAAAGAGTCAAAGCTAGAATCACAAAAAGAGGTACAAGAGGACACTATAATGAGGTATGATAATTTTGAGGTTGTGATTTCGAACAATAGTTTTTCATCCACACATGATCATGAGATAGAAGAGTATCATAAGGATGAGGAAGAATCTTTCCTTGTGGATACGCAAGAATTACTTAATGGTACTTCAAACGAATTTTTGGAGGCCGAAGACAAAGATGATTTGGTTGATTACAAGAAACAAGGTTTTGAGGAGTACGTGAAGGCTAAATAAGACACCAAACCAGTCATGTTGAGTCCATAACAAGGAGGTATGGTTTTATTTGATATTCCTTCATTTCCTTTGCATCATGGTTTGGATATATTAGAGAAAAATGTTTCCCATGCATATGATGATGAGCTAAGAGGGTTAGATAAGATTGATTTGACATTGTGGGATCATATGGAGGATAAGGAATTTATAGCTATGAAGGATCATGTGTTCGAAGATTCTACTCGTTGCTTTGATGGTGATCCCTCGATGAAGCATGATGATGACCAAGTTTCCACACATGAAGACCATACTAAGGAGGAAACAAAATTGAAAAAACAAGCAGAGGAGGTACAATCAGAAATGTTGCATGAGAGCATTGATGCACATCCTTTGAGAAACCAACTAAGGGTCAACAAAGGTATGATTGGTTTGACTCTAGACATTACTTTGATCATATTCATAAGATGATAGTGATTTTGTGTTGGAATATTCTAGAGAAGTATGATGATTTTGAGGAATTGCATGAGCTCAAGGAATCCTTGATGGTAGTCAAGTCCAACTACCTATACTCGCTAGCAGATAGAGATTATCTCCTTAATTTGAGTAAGATATGGTTGAAGCCACAATAGTGGTTTACAATTTGATGCAGGAAGGAAGACTAAGAAAAAACAACCCCATGGCAAAAAAAAATAGTTTTAGGGGTTCAAATGAACCTACAAGTTCGACCGAACCAAAAAGGGGTTCGACCGAACTAGGGTTCGAGTGAACCCATTAATTGTTGGGTCCACATTTCCCGCCCAAAAAACAAAAGAAAAATGCATATTGAAGGGGGTTTGCTCGAACCCCCCTTATTCCTCATTCTCCCCTGAAACACAAAAAAAAGATAAATTTTTACGCTTTGAAGCTCAGGTTGAGGATGAAAATGGAGGAGTCTTCACAAACCCAACTGGAATCAAGTAGTCCTCAGAACGAGCTATCCAACGAATATAATTTTAACATGTTTTGGTTTTATTATGTATTTGTTTTTTTAGTTTTATTAAACATAGGTTTTTCATCAAAAATGAAGGTCTATGTTCTGCACATGTGGAAAAATAGCAGATTATCAAAAAAAATTGAAAAATATGAGTGCACTAGATATTGAAGTCCTTGATCCAACCAAGTGGAAGCACTAGATATCAAAGTTACAAATCTAAATTCGAAAGAATTAGAATTTTATCCTTCATGGAAAAAATGTTAGGCATTATACGGTGTGCGTCACTTTTTAAAAATGTTGTTTTTAAAAAAAAAATAGTTTTCATGGGAGATGGAAAAAGAAGTGCAATGTGATTCCAAATTTTTTGAAAAAATATGTTTAGAATCTACAGACAAAATTTGACGAGACTCTAGTTTGCATCATCTTCAAATTCCTCACGATTTAGCCGCTATAGGTGCCTGAATGTAAAGATTTAGTTAAAAATAATAATTTCAGTGTCCAGTTTCGCCAAAAATTGTAAACCACTATTGTGGGATCACCCATATACTATGGTGTTTTGAGATGGGAAGAAGATAAGGTAGATGAGCATGGTGGATAATTGAGCACAACACAATCCTCATTTCACATAATAGGATTCCAAAGTCATACAAAGGCCGCATCCATGGAAGAAGACAACATGAATATGGTCCAAGAAGGGATTATGGAAAATGAATCCGAAGGATCCTATGACAAAGATATAGGAACATATACACATGATGATCATAGCGACACTATCACAAGGGACGAAGTCAATTCAGATTTTGATATGCATTCTAATAATTCATTGTTCTGGCACATTCTTGAGGATGATTGGAAGAATCAGTTAAAGGGGACTAGGGATGAGGAGATTCAAACCTTGTCTAATTTGGATGGCACAAGGAGTGTCCTTGAAGATTTCATATAGAGGGAAACTATCGGACAGGGTGAACTAAGAATCAGCCTTAGAGATTTGAAAGAGATGAAGGGCATTATGGAAGGAACCAAATCAGCATACTTACATTTGATCAAGGAAAAGGACAAGGCAATTGAGTATGCAGACACAACGATAGCCACTTCTAGAAAGTGTGTGAAAGAGGTTGGCCAGATTATGGAGATTGACTACATGAAGACCTTAGACTAATCATTCACTCCAAGGGTTCAGAGTTCCAAATTCCTCTTTCTCTCAGGAATATTCCTGTGGTTTGGAGAGAGTAGCTCATAGCAGAATATTCCAAGGATACCTTTGCACGAATGACCTTGGAAGGAAAAATTAGGGCGACAGGTACTGAGTGTTTGATGATATAATATACTTCAAGGAAAAAATCTTCTTGTTGATAGGATTGAGGTTCAAGAATGACTTAATGTAGGCCTTTCATGATATCTCAACAGCAGGGCATCTGAGTGTATTCGAGACCTATAGACAGGTGCATGAGAGATTCTTTTGGGAGAGTCTTAGAGAAGAAATTCTGCAACATTTTTAGAGGTGTATGACTTGTCATTAGGGAAAGCCATTTCATCTTCCATATTCACCATTTATGATAGAGTCGGAGGAGTGAGATGATTGTTTAGAAATGGATGCCATAGTTTGCATTTGGAGGATCAAGGTAGGAGAAGCTTCGTTGGTGGATAGCCAGGGAGTTTTGGACCTCACACAAAATAGTTGCGCTTGGATAGCACATTCATTTGATGGGGTCATGCCAAAGGACAATTTTCTTTTTGACCATTTTGATGGTGTTAAGAGTTGGAACATATGGATTACATCTAAGGTACATGATGACGAGATTCCACCATATTGGGATAGTGGTGGCATAGTGAGAGATAGTAACCATTTCATTTTCATCTCACATGGAGAGATGATAGCTTGGGATTCGGGCATTGTGTTCCACACTACACTATCTCACTATGTGTGAAACGCCAAGACAATGCAACAACCGCATGGTGGATACATTTTGGGATTTACTTGGGATCCAGGAGTTAGAATGGAGTTTGGTATGATCCATGATAGGGGAGTTCAACAACCGCCCTGTGGATTCTTCATGGGGCTCTGGGATTCGGGGCTTGTTTGTTTAGAGACGCATAGATTGTTTCATCACTATGAGTGAAGCAATGTTGATATCAGAGTAGCACAATGGACTTCACTATTGCAGGGATGGAGCAAAACTGAGTTCATCCATGAGTTTTGGTTGGACACCTCCCATGATGCTTCTTGGCATTTCTTGAGGACAAGCAATTTCAAGATGGGAGGACTATCATGTCCCCAATTTGGGACCTATTTCCAGTTGGTGGGAAAAAATCATTTTTAAATGCTAATTTAAACAATAATAAATAATAATAATTTAAATTATTAATAAATAATATTTAAATTATTAATAGATAATATTTAATTTATTTAATTGTATGGCCGACTCCTTTGAGTTTGGCGTCTAGGGAAAATATTTGAATTTCTTCTTATGGCCAACCTATTGGTAGGCTCCTTTGCTCTAGTATAAATACTAGTTCGCTGCCTTGTTTTGAATATTATGGAAATTGAGTTTTGAACGAAAGTTTTTAGGGACATAGCTCTCTGCTTGTCAAGCCAAGTGGGGTGTAGCCCTCACCCAACATTGTAGCTCCTTCTAGCATCTTCATCAACATTTCCCTCAGACTATTTGCTCAACGTTTGATAAGCGAAATTACTCAGGTTGACTCGGGATTATTAGTGCATCACATCATACACCTCTAATGAGGCCAGTGGTATAATTTCCTGGTTAGAGTGGTTCAAGTCATCAATTAGAGGTGCAATCTTGTAGGTGCGTATTATTATCAATGTGTCACCTTGCACGCTATCATTATTACATACTCGGGCGGTAGTTACCTGTGTTCCATTACTCAAATTTAAAATCACCATATTTTTTCTAACATACAAGAGATAAAAACTGAAGGCATTAATGGATCGACAGTGGTTGGTGCCACTGAAAAGGTGACAAGCACTGAAGCATATCACAAATCACTTGTTAATTTCTATAACCCAGCAACAGATTAATTGCACAATAAATTCACAGAAAGAAATCTGATTTATAACAATTAATACAACTGAGTTAATTAACAACTAATAACAGCGGAAGCAAAAATAACATGAAGCCAAACACAAAAAGAAAATAACACAGATATACCCAGGAAACCCCAATGCGGGGAAAAACCTGCAAATGTTGGATCTTCTATTTAGCCTAACAGCAAACTTTTCTTTCGAAAATACAATATGAGTTTGCTACAACAATCTTGTATTTATAGAGCCTAGCTGCTTTACTTAGCGTGCAAGGAAAGAATCTTTCCTTGCTTTCTTTGGCTTTATTTACACATAAAATCACTCTAGGATTTATCTTATCCTCACAAACTCGAAACATTCTATTTAAAGAATAAAAATCTGTTGTTGCTAAAAATCCAACTTTCGAATTGTTTTAAAGCATATATAATCTTGAGTTGCTTTAAAACAAATCCATATCCCACTTTTCTAGCTACAAAAATCAACACTCCCTCTTAGCGAGGAAAATGTTTTTGCACCACACCTAACTTGTCCCTGAAAGAATTCAAACTTGCTCTTCATCAAGGCCTTCGTCGGGATATCGCTTATTTGTTCATCCGTAGGAATGTAATTGAGCTTCACTATCCCCTTCCACACAATCTCGATGAAGTGGTACTTGATCTCAATGTGCTTTGACTTGTCATGAAACACCGGATTCTCGAGAGAGTTTGATGCAACTCGACATCACAAGTAAATGACTCAGGATCCAACTCGATTAAAGAGAGCCCAGCTAGTTTACCGAAGCGGATAGCCTCACATGTAGCCATACCGGCTGCCATATACTGCCTCTCTGTAACTTCGGTCGTGCTTACATTCCTGTAAGAATCGCTCGATCCCAAACCCTTCAAGTGCTCTTTTCAACAATTGCCGCCAACCTACATCGAAAACCCCTTGAGCACCGCTTCCATCCCGCGGAACATACTTCAACCCATAATCAATCGTACCTCGAAGATATCTCAAAACATGCTTGCATGCTATCCATTACTGCGTTTAGGTTCCACCATAAACGGAGTGAGTTCACGCAAAACAAATGTCTGGCGGTGTTGACTGACATAAGAGAGCCTATCAATGCGTCTAATAAAGGGTCCACCCTCTGATATGGAAGCATCAATCTTCTTTGGTCTCACTAGTGGATTAAGGGCTTGCAATTTGAAGAAAGCTTCAAGATATCCAATTAAGTACTTCCCTTGTCAGGAAGATCTCTCCCTCTTTCTGCCACAACTCCAATCCTAAAAAGTAGTGCATCAACCCCAAGTCCTTCATCTCAAACTCTCCTGCAAGATCCCGCTTGCAATGTGCTATGAGCTCCTCTGACCCTGTAAGAAATAGGTCATCAACATATAACAACAATATGAGAAGTTCACCCTTCACCTGAACATAGTACAGGTTTGAATCTGCCTCACTCTTGATGAAGCCCACACTCTGCAAGTAACTATCAATACGTGAATACCATGCCCTGGGAGCCTGCTTGAGTCCATACAGTGCTCTTTTCAACCTACATACATGAGAATCCCTCTCATGTGCTTCAAACCCTTCTGGTTGCTCTATGTAAATCTCTTCCTCAATCACCTCATTGAGGAAGGCCGTCTTTACATCCATCTGATGAATCCTCCAACCCATCTGTGCTGCTATAGAAATGATAGCTCTTATGGATGAGTACCTGGCTAGTGGAGCAAAAGTCTCATCATAGTCGACTCCCTCCTTCTGAGAAAACCCTTTAGCCACAAACCGAGCTTTGAACTTCTCCACACTACCATCTGCAGTATGCTTAATCTTATACAGCCATCTCGAGCCCACCACAGACTTATCTTCTGGTCTTGGTACTACCTCCCACACACTGTTCTTCATGATGGAAGAATACTCTTCCACCATGGCATCTCTCCACACTTGGTGCTTGGATGCCTCCTGAAAGCTGGAAGGCTCTACTTCAATTAATTCACTCATAAGTGCCACATAATCTGAATAACATCTGGGAGCCCTTCTTTGTCTGACTGAATCTTGAGGATCACCTACATATTCTTGAGCCTCTCTTAATGTTTGCTCAGCTGCCCTGTTTCTCCTCTTCTCACTAATAGGAATCTGAGGCTGAGGAATTATTTGTTCCTCTATCTGATCATCCTGCTTGTTCTGCTCTCCAGCTTGCGTGACTGAAGTTTGAGGGATTTGTGCTACCTCAACTGTGGATGATTGTTCCTCCTCATTCATCAAGTTACTTGACTTCTGAAAAGCCCTTTCTTCCTTGAACTTCACATCTCTGCGAACCACTGTTTTCCTGAGAGCAGGAATATAAACCCGATATGCCTTAGAAGTTTCATTGTACCCAACAAGGATACCCTTCTCTGCAGTAGGTTCCAACTTGGTTCTCTTCTCAACAGGAATGTGACAATACACAAGGCATCCAAAGATGCGAATGTGCCCCAAATCTGGTTTCTTACTAGTGAACGCCTCTTCTGGAGTCAATTTTTCCAACACTTTGTGAGGACTCCTATTCTGCAAAAATACAGCTGTATTGCAAGCTTCTGCCCATAAGAACCAAGGCAGATCCTGATCATGAAGCATGGCCTTAGCTGCTCCAACGATAGCTCTATTCTTCCGTTCAGCAACCCCATTCTGCTGAGGGTTGTACAGAACTGTCAACTCTTTCTTGATACCTTCCTGAGCACAAAAATCTTTGAAGGCATTCGAGGTATACTCGCCTCCATTATCAGACCTCAGTATCTTGATCTTCTTCCTAGTTTGGTTCTCCACGAGAGCCTTAAACTCTTTGAACCTACTGAAGACCTCATCTTTATTCTTCATGAAATATATCCATGTCTTCCTGGAGAAATCATCAATGAAGGTAACATAATACTCATATCCATTCAAGGATGTTGTTGACATAGGTCCACACACATCTGAGTGTACAAGATCCAAAATCCCTTCGGATCTAGTGTCGCTGCTTGGAAAACTGGTCTTGGCATATTTCCCAAGAGCACAACCCTTGCACACCTCATGCTTTTCTGTCTTCATCTCAGGCAGCCCTGTCACTATTTCCTTAAGAATATTAAGTGCTCCATGGTGAAGGTGAGCCATCCTCCTGTGCCATAATTCTCCTATCCCTTTACAGCTACTAACCAACGCATGTGCTGGCTCAAACTGTAACCGAAACAAGCTGCCATGCCTGACACCAATCACTTTTGCAATCTTGGAATCTTTGGGACGAATATAGACTTTTCCCCTCTCAAAGGTCACAATGTAACCCTTGTCTTCCAAGGCAGAAACTGATATTAAATTCTTTGTCATGCCAGGGACATACAACACATCCTCCACCAACAAAGGTTTGCCAGACTCCCTCTGAAACTTGACAGTGCCAATACCAGTTGCATGGTACTTGGCATTGTCTCGAGCTCAATATAGAAATCCAGCTTCTTCTCCTCCAACTTGGTGAAACATTCTTTGACTCCCGTCATGTGGCGAGAAGCCCCACTGTCAATATACCATACCCTGTTGGCAATTGAACTTGAGAGACAGGCAATGAGTGAAAACTCATTCTCAAATTGTGATGCAAACTCATCCACCTCTGCTGTAGCAGCAAATTGCTTCTTCTGCTTGTCCTTATTTTTCTTATTCGGACATTGACTGGCATAGTGACCCATCTGATGGCAGCAAAAATATTTAATCTTGCTCAGATCTTTCTTCTTCCCACTCTTGGAAGAAGAACCTTCCGATTGCTCTTTATTGGACTTCTTCTTACCCTTGCTTGCAAGAGCAAGATTTTCTTCATCTTGAACCTTCTTTGTCTGATCTCCTCGATGAGCACCTTCACGGATCTCCTCCTGAACAAAATCATCCCAAAGTCTTGCCCAATCAGGTAGTCGATCTCTGCCGACAACACACTTGACAAACACTTCCCAGTGCTTTGAAAAACCATTCAAGGCTATACGCACCAACTCATCTTCTTTAATCGTCTCTCCAACAGCAGCAAGCTCATCCCTGACCTGTGTCAGCTTGGACAAGTAAGAGGTCACACTCTCGCCTTTGGACATCTTGGTATTATGCAATTTGTCCTTGAGCATCATCTTACGACTCTGATAGTCGCTCTGATAAAGTTTTGTGAGCGTATCCCACATCTCCTTGGCGGTGTCTTTCCCCGATAAATGAGGAATTAAATGATCTCTTACTCCATCCAGGATAATCCTTTGAGCTTTGGCCTCTTTGACTTCATGCGAATCTAAGGCAACAGGATCATTTGTTGGTGGAGTCACTTATGTGCTAGCATAGGTCCATAGCCTGTTCTCCTTGAGAACAGATGTAATCCGAACCTTCCACTGCAAGAAGTTAGACGCACCCTCGAGCCTGTCCTCGTATCGAACACTGGTTGCCATAGCCACAAAAGAATTGGAGACGAAAATCTGATGACTTTTTTTTTTCTTGAAATCTGCGTTACAAATCTTGGCTTCGTATTCAGAGTTTAGAGCTCTGATACCATGTTAATTTCTATAACCCAGCAACAGATTAATTACACAATAAATTCACAGAAAGAAATCTGATTTATAACAATTAATACAACTGGGTTAATTAACAACTAATAACAGCGAAAGAAAAAATAACATAAAGCCAAACACAAAAGACAATAACACAGATATACCCAGGAAACCCCAATGTGGGGAAAAACCTGCAAATGTTGGATCTTCTATTTAGCCTAACAACAAACTTTTCTTTCGAAAATACAATATGAGTTTGCTACAGCAATCTTGTATTTATAGAGCCTAGCTGCTTTACTTAGTGTGCAAGGAAAGAATCTTTCCTTGCTTTCTTTGGCTTTATTTACACATAAAATCACTCTAGGATTTATCTTATCCTCACAAACTCAGAAACATTCTATTTAAAGAATAAAAATCTTGCTGTTGCTAAAAATCCAACTCAAATTGTTTTAAAGCATATATAATCTTGAGTTGCTTTAAAACAAATCCATATCCCACTTTTCTAGCTACAAAAATCAACATCACTAAGTGCCCCCACTCCCTATCACAACATCCAAGGTATCGAGAGTATCGATTCTGAGAATTGTAGGAAACAAAGACAAGAGCAGTCCAGCATTAGCATACACCAGATCAATCAATCTGACTCTCAGTGGTGCGGGAATATTAGACTCGGCAACATCATCTTTCACAAGTCATGAGTATGATCTATATCAACTGAAGGCTATTTTTCTAATTTCATTGATTTGTAGTCTGTATCTGGGTGGGTATCATACTGACATCTTGAGGCAGGATTTGTTATTGTAAATTCGGCCAATGGAAATCATATTCTCTATCGCAAATAGGATTCCAACATTGAAATTTGTTAAGAATTACAATGGGTGTGTTTGCCACTACGACACACACACATATATATTGATGCATATTGGATGTTCATGCTCATTGATTTATTTATGATATTGCTGTTTGAATTGGGATGAGCACCAAGTACAGAGGTGCAAACTCTTTCAACTGATGATTTTTCTATAAAGCAAAATCATTCAACTCTTTCAGCTAGTTCTTTCAGTCCTATTTCTGCCTTATGCAAAAGAGATGCATTATTGTAACTCACTTTGAGAATTATAGAACAAATTTATGTATTCTCAATTAGTTTTCAGATTTGTATTAGTTGAAGCACCTTATTATCAATATTTTTTTTGTTATTTTACCTTTTCAATATATGTTCTATTGTGTGTGCATGGGTGATTGATGCATATTTTTTCTGATTAATGATTAGTGGTGCAGGAGCACCAAGCATATAAAATTTGCATTAGGGGCTAGTATGTTAGGAATAGGTTTTTAGGGTCTTTTGTATTAAATAAGGTCTATTGAGACCATTTCTATGTAATAGGGATCAATTTTGAGTCATTATGTCAAAGTGTCAAAAGTTGTAAAAAACATGTAAAAAGTTGTCAAAGCAACAAATTGCAAAAGTGCAACTTTTAGGAAGTTAAAGGGTCAAGAGTCATGTAGAAGTTGTTGAGTCGGTTGTAGGCAGTTGAAACAAATGTGAAAAGGCATAAATAGCCTTAATCCATCATTGGAAGGTGGTGGGGAATGGTATTATGAACTTTGAAGATGAAATCAATGAGAAATCTATGTTTTTCATACACTTTTTCTTTCTTTTCACGGTGAAGTACGAACTGTATAGCCTAACAGTGGCCTGAGATCACATTGGATGGTTTGTATTCTGAGTCTACTTCGTTTTGGCTTTTATTTCATTCATTTCCATGATGTATTAAGAAAGTTATGTTTCTTTCTTGACAGTGTCAAACCCTCTTCTAGGGTAATATTGCATAAACAAAATAATGTATCTCTTACTCCCATTGATGAAAACAGCTACAAACTTGTGGAAAATTTAACCATTGTGTATAATTTCATATTCCAAGATTGTACGTTGTGAATTTTTGGCTTGCTAAAGTTAAATCGATGCCCTAGGGTTTGAATTTCATCTATTACAAATGGTTAATGGTAGAGAATAGATTGAATGTTTTGATGGATGTGTTTGGTCTCCCCAAGTTGGGACCGATTGAATATGACGCTAACCATTGTGGAAAGAAATTGTTAATTTAGGATTAAACAAAGACCGTGATTGTACGTTAATTTCATATTCCAAGATTGTACGTTGTGAATTTTTGGCTTGCTAAAGTTAAATCGATGCCCTAGGGTTTGAATTTCATCTATTACAAATGGTTAATGGTAGAGAATAGATTGAATGTTTTGATGGATGTGTTTGGTCTCCCCAAGTTGGGACCGATTGAATATGACGCTAACCATTGTGGAAAGAAATTGTTAAGTCAGGATTAAACAAAGACCGTGAAGTTTTGAATCTTTTCTACACTGCCCTATTTTGGCAGAGTTGACAGTCATAGTTAAGATTGTATTCAATTTCATTTTGAGGTCTTTTAATGTAATGAGTTTGAGGGTCATCTGATAAAGCATATTGAGTGGCATTGAATCTATGTTGGAGGTCTGAGATTCCATTTAGATGTTGAAGGTCAAGTTGATAAAGATGAACAGTCCTAAGAAGCCTAATTAGGCCAGTTTGCTGAATGATAGTCATTATCTAGATAATGGTGTTGTTAAAAAAAGAAGTTATCTTGTCTCTTGTTATGTGTTTAAATCCCTTAATGGGAATCTAAATACATGTGTGGAACTCAGTTTGATGATCTGGTTCAAGATATATAGTTTGACAAACCTTATTGCAGGGCTACTAGCCTAAGACAATCAACAAGGGAAAAAGTTGATGGATATAGGATCTGAGTAGTCAAGTTGTGTTTATATGTGGATGTTAATCTTGTTAGATGCCTAAACAAGTTCATGTTGAGATCTGAACCCGAAGTACAAGTTGGAGCACTTGGAGGCCTATTCCAATTAAGGGGTTTTGTGAGTAGTTGGGAAGTCAATCAAGAACCAAGTTGTGAATCTTTGTAAAAACCTATTGTGTTTCCTCCTAGGTTGCTATCAATTAGTCATCAAATATGTTGTCCCATTCCAACACCTTTAAGCAAGAAATCTATGTTTATGCAGGTCATAAGATTGTGTCATAAAAGGTAGGATTTTGGCTATGAAAACACTCTTAGTTTTCCTTCTAAACTTATGAGCATTTGACCTTCTTATGAAATACTAATGCATGAGCATGTATAGTATAGACACCTAAAATAATATGGGTATGTGCAGGATCATGGTATGCCAAAAAGTGGCAATGAGGAAAAAAACATGTCTTTCATCGACCCAAAAATGTGAAAAATATCATGTTGACTTTTTTTAGGCTCGGGTGTTAGTACACACCACCAAAGCAAACACCAATCCTAGTTTTCCATATCGGATATCCGATTTGGATCGGATATCTGATTTGTAAAAAGAATATATATAAAAAAAATTGTTGTTGTTTTAAAGTAACGGTCTACAAATTGGATATCCGATTTGAAACGGATATTCGATTTGTAGACTGTTACTTTAAAACAACGAAAATAGTTGTATATATATAATTTTTACAAATCGGATATCCATTTCAAATTGGATATCTGATTTGTAAAAAGCATATATATACAAAATTTGTTGTTGTTTTAAAGTAATGGTCTAGAAATCAGATATCCGTTTCAAATCAGATATCTGATTTGAAACGGATATCCGATTTGTGTACACATAGACCTAAGGATTAATGGTATATGGTAGAAGGTTTAAGGGTTAAACTTTAAGGTTTAGGGT
>VDFB02104665.1:0-10887 GCA_007258455.2 Sequoia sempervirens | reverse complement strand
AGAGATAGAGACCTGAGAGAGGGAGAGGAGGTAGAAGGGTGATTTTTGAGAGAAAGAGAGAGAGAGGGTAGAGGGTAGAGGGTTTAAGGGTTTGGGGATTAAGGGTTTAGGGTTTAGGGTTATGGGTTATGAGTAGAGGAGAGAGAGAGAGGGATTCAATGAGAGAGGGAGGGAGTGGGAGAGAGATAGAGGGTAGAGGGTTAAAAGGGTAGAGGGTAGAGAGATAGGAGTGAGAGAGAGAGAGACTTGAGAGAGGTAGAGGGGGCAGGAGGGAAGAAGGGAGTGGGAGAGAGATATAGGGTAAAGGGTTAAGCATAGAGTGCAGAGAGGGTTCAAGGGTTAAAAGGAGGTTAAGGAGTAGAGGAGTGAGTAGAGACACAGAGAGAGGAGAGAAATTATGAGGAGAGTCTTTAGAGAGAGAAGGGTAAAAGGTTTAAGGTTTAATGATTTAAGTTTAAGGGTAGAAGACTAAAGGGTAGAGTGGAGAGACATAAGTGAGAGTGAGAGAGAGAGACCATGAAAAGAGGAGAGAAGTGGAGGAGATAGAGAGAGAGAAGAGATAATATTTAAATATTTTATATTTTAGTAATATTAATTAGTTATATAATATTTTATATATTATATATATATATATACATTAAGTAAAATATAGAAATAATATTTAAATATTATACATAATAATATAATATATTATATATTAAATTATAAACTATATTGTATATTCTCAAGTAGATATATTAAAATAAACTATAAAATATTTATTGCATTTTATAAATCATATATTATAAAGTGTATAAATTTTTTTAAATCATATATAAACCAAATCAGATATCCGTTTTGAAACGGATATCCGATTTGGTTTATATATGATTTTAAAAAAATTTATACACTATAATATATGATTTATAAAATGCAATAAAAAAATGGATATCCGATTTGAAACGATATCTGATTTGAAACAGGATATCGATATTTCTAACACATAATTTATTTCCTAGGGATTAGCCTCGGGCTTGCTTTGGTATTTGGCTTGGACATGCCAATCCTAAGAAGTCAATGCAAAAAACGTGTTTGACAACTTACCTTGTTTTTCTAGACTTCATCCATGTGGCTGACGACTTTATTTTTAGCCAAAATTGATGAAACGAAAAGGGTTTGTAGAAGAGACTCTCAGCTTTCCACCAATATAAATTATTCTTTACTTTGAATTTAATAAATAATTATTATTTATTTTCTATTAGAATTACGACTAAAGTCACGATTGATAGGTTGATTGAAAAACATCTATAACTTTCAAATGGTATCATATTTTTTGAATCCAAAATATGTGTCACATTCTATGTTTCACATAATATAGGATTAAAAAATAAAATTGAATTTTATGAGGTTTTAACCAAGTTAAGATAATTCAGACATTGAGTTTTTATATTTTTAAAATTTGTAATAAAAATTCATAATTAATTATTTACTTGAAAAAAATTACAAAAAAATATGCGTCACATTAGGACATGAGTCCTCTACTTATATCTAAAATCTCATAAAAAAATATTATCATTTTATTATGGTTAGGGTGGTCAGGAGACACCTACTTCTTATTTTTTTTCCTGAAATTTAAGTAATACTGCATTGAAATTTTAAATTTTCACCAAATAGATTTTTTTTTAAAAAAATTAACCTAGTAGTTTAGAAACTACATTCAATTTCCCACAGATTCTATTCTTACATGTTTTTGAAATAATATAGATAACTTATTCAATTTTTTACGTCAAGTTGCCTAACTCTGATTTTTCTAAATTTTCCTTGCCACTTAAGGGCCTGTTTGGCCCATCATGATCCTGCACATACCCATATTTAATTAAAAAAAATTTGAATGCATTATTTTTTTGAATTAAACTACATAAGTTTTGTTTGCATCAACATTTCAGATCACACTATGTGATCCATTATCCCGATGAAGAAGAGAGCTATAGGAGAAAAATGATGGATCATGGAGTGTGATTCAAAATTTTGATGCAAACAAAACTTAGCTTAATCTAAAAAAAGAATAATTTTAGCGATATGGACTATTGAAATCTAATGTCTTTGATATAAATACACTTTTTATTTAATTAATTAATTTAACCCCTTCCCTTATCCTAATAATTAATTAAATAAGTATTCATTATTTATTTAATTGATCTCCCCATTACCTTTATCCACCACCTTTAATTAAATAAAATATAAATTTATTTAATTAAAAATAACCTTTTTTCCCACATCCCTCTAAAAATCCTCCAATCCCACTTAATTAATCCTTGATTAGTTAACCTTATCCACTTCCTAACCCTCATTAACTCATTCTCCAACTTTTAACTCCACCCAAGTTAATAAACATTTAGTATATATTAACTCAACCCATCCTAATTAAGTCAATTGATCCTTGATTAATTGATCAAACCCTCATCCCTAATCTTCATTATCATCATTTCCTAATTTTTATTTCCTACATCTCACCTACCCCAACTAACCTCTTACACAAGCCACCTTATGAGCCACCCTACCTTTTACACACTCTCTTCCCAATGTGTGAGCACACCTTCCTCTTACACCCATCTCCCTCTTGTGACACTTGTCACAAGAATACATGCTCCACTCAACCTTGATCAAAAGCCTACTTCAAAATAAATCCTAGCCCTTCATTAAACAATCAATCTTGGCCCTTGATTTATCCCTTGGTTGATCCCACAATACTGGTTTACAATTCCCTTCACGAAGAAAAATTGCAAAAATGCTCCAAAGAGTTTTTTTGGTTTTAAGGGTTCACTTGAAGGGGGTTCCACGTGAACCCAAAAATTCGCTTGACCCCCCCTTCGAGCAAACCCCTTTGTGATGTCATCCCCCTTTTGGCATGTTTTTAATGAAAACAAAGGAAAATTACAAAAAAAGGGGGTGTTCGAGCGAACTCCCTTTCACTTGAAGGGGTCCAGGGGGGTTCGCTCGAACTCCCCTTTTTTTCCCTTCTCCCTCTCCTCTAGCAATTTTTTGCAAAAATTTTCCTTTCCGAGCTTGGGTTGAAGATTAAAATGGAATGAACTTCACCCTGAACTACAATTTATTCTCTTGGAACATGAGAAGGATATCTCTCCCTCATTGGAAGTTTAGAGTCAAAGAATCCATTGAAAAATAGAAACTTGATACCATATTTCTACAAGAAGTAAAATTAAATGCGATTTGTTATGAAGTGTCTCTTTATAATATTTGGAAAGATGTTTTATTGCATGCTTCTTATAGAGATGGTAGTGGAGGAATTATATTAGATCTATTATCATGGCTATCTAAATATGTAATTGATAAGGGTTAGGACCCTTCTCATAATTTTATTTGGGCTCTTATATTTATCCATGGTCAAACCATCAAATTTTGTTCCATCTACACAACAAATGTTGCTAAAGAAAGGGTTTCTCTTTGGGATTGGATGTCTACTAATATCCCTATTGATTTTTTTTTTTAGATGGAAACTTTAACATGGTGAAATACCATTATGGTCGCAATGGGTATAATTATACTAAACTAGATAGAGATGAATTTGAGATTTGGGCCTACTAATGTAATTCCTTGGGTGTGGTTGATCCCTTGTATGGTAAATATGTAATTCATGTTCATAACCAATTCACCTAGTCTAATTGTAGAATATGATTAGATAGGTGATTCAACATGTCGGACAAATTTTAAATATCTTATAACCTTCGTGTTTCCCCTTTTCCTTGTGCTTTTATATGTGTTGATTATTCCATTACCCTTTCTAATCATTTCCCCATCTTTTTTTTATTTCACTTTCCTTATCCCACCCCACCTCTTCAAAACTTTTAAATAAAATCATAGAAAAATCCTAGCTATGTGACTACTCTTGTGTGTATTTGGAATTCCATTCCTAAGCCTCAAACTAATCAATCTTGTATTGATTGGTGGTGTTGTGCTCTCTCTAAGTGTACCAAATTCCTTTTATCTTTTGGAAAAATAATGGCATGGAAATATAAAATAAAATAAAAATCACTTCAAAGGGTATTCAAACATGATAGAAAATAACTTATTCTTTATCTTAATAATACTTTGATCAAAGCTTTAGTTTTTTCTATAAAAATATAATTACATATATTTAACATATATAGAGGGAAGGTGTTAGAATAAGGGCCAAATTTAATGGATCAAAGAAGGCAATAGAGGTTCAATATACTTCTTTAATTATTTGAATTATAAACACAAGAGAGAAAAAATGTATTCATTAATCTATGACTACTTGAGCCCAAACGGGTAGTAGAATTGGCTTGGGCAGTGGCTTTGCTCCCCATTGGTCTCGGGTTTAACTTTGCTCTCGGGTTTAAGAGGTGGGACTTCTTGCATGCGGAGGATCTCACCCATAGGGGACTAGTCTCACCCTAGCTCACCTCAGATACCCAAGGTAAGGGTTGTTGGGTCGCTGGGTCATGGGGACACCCCTGTAGTATATAAAAGAAAAATATGACTACTTGAGTACTTTACACAAGGACCCCATTGAGATATCTTATTTCTTTAAAAAAAAATATCGAAATATTTTAAAGAAGGCAACTATTAGGTTGATGTGCAAGAAAACCTTTCAAAGAAATTAATAAATATTGCATTCCTAATAAAGTCGATGTTTATTACAACATGTTTTTAGATTGAAGACTATCCTTTGAAGATTTGAAGAAGCTCCTCCAAAGAAGCCTTTTATGTTCAAATATCAACGAAAGTTTAATTAAAGTTATTCCGAAAAGAAGAATGAAAATACTATTTCCAACTAACATTTTGTTACATTGTTTGAATGAGCTTCCTGCAAAATTATTGCCAAAATATTGGATATATGAAATTAAAGAATTAAAAAAAACTTGCAAACAAAAACACAATCTGATCTTATCCTAGGAAACCTATGAATGGACTTATGAGGCCACCCAAAATTCTATACTATTTAAAATTAGATTTTGACAAAACCTTCAATAGAATACGTTGGAGCTTTGTATGAATATTTAAGGAAAAAACCTACCTATCACAATTACTAGATCCCATGCACGTATATATCACAATGGTGAAAGTTGTCTAATTGGTTTTAGGAGGAATAATGGGAAATTAAAGGATTGTGTCGCTCAAATGTCTTTGATAGTATGAAAACTGTTAAACCCAACAATACGCTCAAATGTCATTGATAGTATGAAAACTATTACATTCCATTATCTATCGTTAAGATTAAAAAATAACAAATTTAAATATATAATATAGAATTTTTTCTTAAATTATATAATTTAAAAGAAAAAATATAATTCTCACAAACATGCACCTATTTACTCATAGCTCATCTTATATCATTATCCATTAATATAATGATATTGTTTTATTGATATTTTCAAATATGCATTAGTTAATAAAATTCTTGATCTCCATAATCAAATAAAATTTAATGTGTTAAATTCAAGTGAACAAACTTTAAATAGACAAGTGACATTAAAATTTAACTTATTCAATTAAGATTTAGTGTATCTTCGTATAATTGCAATCAAGATATTTTAGAAAAGAAATTATATTGGGTAATTAATGTATGAATTTTTTTAAAAGATTTTTAAATGCTCCCACAGACAAAGTTAATAAGTGACAGTATTCTATAAAATTACATAGGTGAAAATAATTATTCTAAAAATAAAATAAATGCAAGGTGATATTTAGAATATATTAAAATGTATAGAAAGAAAAATATTATAAATTGAATAATTATTATATAAAAAATTTAAATGGTTTTTGATTTGTTGATGAAGTTGAATGATTCATAAAGAGTCCACCAAAAATGTTCTTTTTACTAATCCAAAGACCTAACATCCTTAATAAATGAGTTTGGAAATCAAACCTCAATTCTAAATTAAATATGAATTTAGAATCTTTGGTCTATTTAAATTTATAAAATTGTGTATTCCACACAAACAAACACCAGCTAAGAATGACTATTTCAAATATCATCAAGTGAGAAATTTTCTAGTTTATCACATGTTGATGGCCTAAAAGTTGCAAATGGGGAGGATGAAGAAGATGATAGCAAGGAATATGCTAATAGAGATATTGATGATGATTAAAATGGCTATTTGGACAAGGATAATGAAGAGAGGCATATATAATTTTAGCTAGATGTTTATCAAAAGGTCAAAAAATTATCCACATATCAATTTTTTTAGCTTCTTTATTGTGGTTGTGTCAAATATCTATGATTTCTTGGATGTTATCTTCCTTATCAGTAGGGGGTTTTAGTGATTTTGAGAAATTTTTCTCATATCAAGAGTCAAGACATGGATTCATTCTCCTACACCATGCATCTATGCATGTTGCTAGTCATACTAATGCCCTTTTTTATTGTGTTAGTAGGTTGTAGGTTACATTAGATCTATAATTTGACATAAATTTTAGGTAGAATTAAGGATGGGATCCATCTTCCCCCTTATGTGGTGGTTGAGATGTATAGTGATATAATATGATCCCACAATACTAGTTTACAATTTCTAGGAGATCGTTATTTTTGCTGAAATCACATATTTTTAGAAAATATAATGATTTAAGCCTTTAAAAGTTCCATTTAAAGGATTCCAATTGAAGAGGGTTTGATCAAACCACCTTATATCAAACCCCCTTGGATAGAACACCACTACTTTTAAGCCATACTTATGACGGAGTCTCCTTTACACCTATCAAAATGTTGATAAAAAACTACTTTTGATTTACCTTTTGGGGGATCAAATGAATTCATTTAAAATTTATTTTTTGTAAGTATGTCTAGTCCTTATTATAAGCTTCCCAAAAAGTATAATTTAAAATAAATTTAATTTTATTATTATATTTATTTTTTATTTATTGTGAATGTAGGTTTTTCACCGAAAATCAAGCTCTATGTTCTGCACATGTGGAAAAATAGCAGATTATAAAAAAAATTGAAAAATATCAATGCACTAGATATTGAAGTCCTTGATCTAACAAATTTTTTTTTGAATTTCAATAGACACAAAAAAAGTTATGTTGTATATAGTCCGCCTATCTCTGAATTGTAATAGGTTTGACTTCGAAATTTGATTAAGGAAAAAATATTCAATAAAAAACTATGAAACCAAATGAAAGAGCTAGATATCATAGTTACAAATATAAATTCAAAAAAAATAGAATTTTATCCTTCATGGAAAAAAAATTATGTTGTATACAATGAACATCACTCTTTAAAAATGGTGTTTACTGAAAAAAACTAGTTTTCGAAGGAGATGGAAAAAAAAGTGCAATCTGATTCCAAATTTTTTGAAAAAAACATATTTAGAATCTACAAACAAAATGTCACAAATCACTAGTTTGCATCATCTTCAAATTCCTCATGGTTTAGCTGCTATAGGTGCCCAAAAGTGAATATTTAGTTAGAAAAAATCAGTTCAGTGTCCAGTTTGGCAAAAAATTGTAAACTAGTATTGTGGGATCACCCTATTAATATTAATATACCTCATCGAGCTCTAACTAGGTTTACCCTCATAAACAACACATAGAGTCAATAGAGAATGCTCTTCGCAAGATTTTTGTGGAGTCTACAAATATTATAAATGCTAGGAACCATAAGTGGGTGGGAATCCTAGGTTGAAGCAATAATTATAAATAATTTATACTCCAAACAATCTTAGTCCTTAACTTTGGAACTAGTTAAAGATTGCAAGGGCATTCATCTTTGGGACATGGGGTGATATGTGGACAAATATGTTATCTTCAAGCTTGGAACTTTGAGTTCTACCATGAATATCCATCTTGTTCTCATTATCCTATATGGATAGAACTCCTCTATTTGAATATGGTTACCTTTTAAAAAAAATTGTAGCTTTTATATATGGTTACCTTTTAATTGGGACTGTAAAAAGTTATTTGAGTAATATAACTTAGACAAATTTTCCAACCTTAGTGTTTACCCTAAGATTTGTGTAGAAATTGTTGAACACACTCGAATACTGAGAGAGGGGGGTGAATCAATATCTACAAAAACTTAATCCCTTTCAAACCTTAAACCCTCAGCAATATGAAAAATCAAACTATTGACAAGATCAAAAGCCTTTAACTAGATCTGCAACACTTATTCAAATCAACAACTATGAAGGATAAGATAAAGAACACACATGCACAAGATAACACAAGATTTATGTGGAAAACCCAAGAAGAGAAAAACCACAGTGAGAGTTAACTCATAATATATGAAGCTCACTACTTACAAAAATTACAATGTTGTTTAAGGCTCACTGCCTATAGAATTGCAGAATAAGGCACACAACCATTGGGAAAGATACAAGGGACTTGTAATATTAAGGTGCACAACCCTGGGGAAAGATACAAGTTACAAGGACTTGATGAGATTCACTATCTCAAAGCGTGATACATGAAGATTTAGGAATTACAACATTTGTCAACAATACAGAGGCTAACTAAGGTGTTAAAGCTCATTTATCTTCTCTTTTTCACAACTCATTACTTCAATTCATCTTCACATGTATCCCCACACACTCTTATCTTGCAACTGAAATTTTCTTGCATTTATATCCTCTACAAGATCTCAAAACATCAATTAGGTCAACCAAAAAGAATACAAACAATGATTTCCACAAGTCAGCCATAAAAACATAATGTGGTACTATCCAAAAGATAGGGAGGATCAAAAAAAATCTTATCACATCTTCCAATGTGATTCCAAACAACTCACATGTTATCGCACAACAACCCAAGTTAACAACAAGGACACATCTAGATGAAGTGTGTAGCACATAACCAGTTGACCCAAAAACATGCATCCAACTAGATTTACTCAATGTATTTCTCAATAAGATAGGTTAGGACCAAAATACATCTTAACACATCTTCATATATTGGTGCAGACCCTCAAGCAAACAACACAAGCAAGATAACAAGCCTTGTTAGCCAAATATCTATTATATTCTCAAAAATATAATTCAACATAATATGCAGCACCAAAGAGATCAATCATTGACGTGCAGACCATAAAGATATATTCCATGAACATCCAACAAAATTACCAAAATCTTCACTCACACTATCATTCCAAAAACAACCACTGCAACCCAAAAAAAAGTACAACACTTCTCAAAAGTACAAAATACATAACCATGGGATAGAACATTAACAAATCAACTTACGATAATGCTATCACATGAAAACTAAACTAATACACTGCACAAGAATTGAAAGCACATCCACCAAGTTGTAGGAGTAGAAACATCAATATGAAGAAATGTGGAGCGTTTTTAGACCAATCCAGATGTAAGGAAAGCTTAAGGTGCGGAACAAACTCTCCTAATGCCAAAACTCAAAGAAGAATGTAGATATAACTTTAAATTTTACAATTACAGTTCAATAAGATACACATGAAAAGAATAACAAAATAGAGAAATGGACACATACACAATTGGACACGAGATTCACACATGGGAAAACCCTTAAGGGAGAAAAACCCACCACACCAAGTAAAGCTTCTTTGTATTACAGTAAACAAAATTACATACAGATATCAAACTTCACTTTCTGATGTCAATTTTATAGCAACAACATTTCCCTGATCAACCTGACACTGAACATCACTATTACAATGCTCTTCTATAATATACAATGAAATTCACACACACTGATCAATTTGTGATCAATCAAACAACTCTTTTCACCACAAAATTGTTCATCATTGATCGACCATTACCAGAAAAATCACTTTGTTCGCAGTCTATTGATCTTCCACACAAGAATGGTCACAATAGTTCAACTGCCAATGGTTCTCCTTCTGCTTCTCTCATTGGTCCAAAACAAACCACGTAGGACAATCGTTCGGTCAAAATGTTCAAATGCATCGCATTTCAGTGAAACACCAGACCGTGTCTCACCAATGCCACACTGCCCAATCACATAGCCATCGACAAGACCAACACTATCAGCAAAAAATTGGGAATTCACACCGATAGTTCAAGTCTCCCTAATTTCCCAAGGAACACCAACTGTCCTTATTGGCAAGAGTCACGCCAAAAAAAAAACACGTCGGCCAGACATGCTCTATCATTAAGACTCTCTCAGAACCTTCATGTCACCTCAACCAAGTACCATCGACCAGAGTCACACCGACGTTCATCATGAGCATATCCATTGGCAAGAAATCAAGAAGTCGCATTGACAGTTCAAGTCACTCTGACGTGTCCATCGGCAAGAGTCTCCCCGACATTCACCAGGAGCAAATCCATCAATGAGACTAGCACTATCAGAATGAGTCTGGAAAGTCACTCTGAAGGTTCATGTCTCCCCGATGTCTTCTATCACCAAGAGTCTCCCTAACTATCACCAGGAGCCAACCCATCGACAAGACTTCTACCATCAGAACAAGTTATAAATCTCCTCCAATAGCTCATGTCTTCTTTGAGGACTTCCATGCAGCTAGAGACAAGTTCTAGGTCATGTTGATTTGACCTCTTGAGTTTGAACCACAGAGTTGCTTGTTGGCCGAGACATTTTTGAGGGTCTCACGATTTTTTCTTCGGGGAGTTTCATGTCGATGGGATTTAGAGGCGCACTTTCTAACAATCTCCCCACTTGACAAATATCTTCTTGCGACATCTCCAGAACATCTCAAAATTACTAATACTCATGGGCACCAAGGCCCATCGAACTGCACATAACCTATACTTGTCTGTGCTTATAGGTTTTGTCAATGCATCTGCAACATTTTCCAGAGTATCTACCTTTTCTAAATAGACCTTTCCATCCTTCACCATATCTCATACAAAATGATACTACACATCAATATGTTTTGTCCACGCATGGAAAGTAGGATTTTTCGCCAAAGAAATA
>VDFB02104664.1:49479-100098 GCA_007258455.2 Sequoia sempervirens | reverse complement strand
ACATTTAACTTGTTACTTTGAAAAATTCCAAGTACTGGAAGAATCTTCCTTTCTATGATATTCTTATAAGCAATCACCCAATGATTTCAGTTGGCTCCATGGTGTTTAAAAGCCTATGGAAGGCATGGGAAATGGTTAAACATAAGGTTAAATTTAAAATAAGTGATGTTTTAATTAATAATACATTGAAGTTTCAAAGTTACAACTCTATTTGGTGGAATTTGGAACACAATAATACACCTCTTGCCTTGTTGCAAGGGTGCTCAACAAAAAAGTGGAACCAAATTGGAGTTCAAAATTTTCATAACATTCATGAAAATGGTCACTTAAAATCTTGGGATAATATTATTGTTGAATTTAATGTTTATGTGTCCAATTTTAGAACTCACAGTGTTCTTGCAAAGGCATGTAAAGAGGCAAGCTTCCCCACTACCTCTAATAGGATCATGGACCTATGTGGCGATCTTATTTGGGAAGATGGTACTACTTTAAATGATATTAAAGAAAAATCTATTTATAAATCTCTTATCAGCAATACTTCTATAATTGAGCATGTCAACAGGTTTTGGAGAACATCACTACCTTTTAGTACTTGGTAGAAATTTTTTGGCTCTATTTGGTACAACATAAAAGAGCCTAAAAAGACTTGTTTTACATGGCTTATTCTTTTACATAAAATTCCATTCAAAATCAATTGCGTCTAGATGTGAATATTTGTAGTTTATGCAAAACTCTTGAATCAATTTTTCATATCCTGTTTGATTTTTTCTATGTTAGAGAAATATGGAAAATATTATGTAATGATTTGTTGATATGGGATAAAGATGATACAATTAGATGGCAAGATGTGATGTTTAATAGCAGGAATCTTAGCAAAGATTATTATGTTTTGGGATTGTCTAACTATAGAAATCTTGTGGCACATATGGAAGGCCAGAAGTGAAGATAAGTTCCAAGGTTGTAGGAGGATGCTTATTGAGTCAACAAAAAGAATCACATTCTTTAACATGTTGCTTCACAAGTCTTAATCCATCTAGAACTATCCTTGTCCAAGTTCATGATGTTGTTCAAAGAACGCTCTGTGGAGTTAAGAAGGGAGGAAGTGAGGTGTGGCCATGGTTAGTATCGCAAGCATGAGAAGGCTAAGGCTTTTCTTAGAGTGCTGAATGATTTCTAAAGGGTTGAGGAGGTCTTAATCCATGCAACTAGTGAAGAAGCAAAAAGGCATAGGGTACCTTGTCATGAAGGGCTCCAAAGGGACAATGATGCTACTTTAGAAATCAGATCCAGGAATCATCAAAATGGTAGGAATGAGTAGCATTTGACATAAAAATGAGGCCTTATACTTTGTACAAATCTGTAGCAACATGTAGATTATGAAATTTATGTGAACAACATGTAGATTTTGAGATTTATGTGATTAGCATATATATATGGTCTATATAACTACAACATGTGTAAAAGTATGGAAACATACTCTAAAATTTGCTACAACAACTCTATGTAAATGTGTTATACTATATTAATACAAAAATAAAGTATAATAAAATAACTTTTAAGTCAATAAAAAATAAAGCAAATGCTATAAATAAAATAATTATTAAACAATTCTAAAGTAAAATAAAATAATTTAAGATTGATTTCTTAGCGTTTTTTAGATAGATGTATCTATGATATCTATACTAATTTATCATCCAATGTAGTACAAATTGATTTTGTTGGTCTATTGATTGTCAATATTATCTTTATATTATAAGTAATATAATAATGTTTTTATTCAATTAATTATGTGTACATAACATTATACCCACTTTTTTGAAATGGCTCTCCTGCGAGCTCTATTGGAACAATTATCCCACTCTCTACTGAAACCCTCTTGTTTTCTGTTGATGGCATGCCATTGGCTTTTGGTGCACCATTGGCTTATGGTGTGTTGTTGGATTCTGGTGTGATGTCGGCTTCTCCTGGGTCAGTTTTGGCCATTGTTGGGTCATGTGTTGTTGGCTCACAGGTGCCTATAGATGGTTCACTGCTTGTTGTGGGGTCGCCGATGTCTTCAACTATGTCTCCTGATGGTTCACGACATTTGCTAGGTGGGTTTGCTACTTCTGATTTTTCTCCTTTAAGGTTTGGGTCGCTGCACGTGGATGTCCCTCTTTCATTCCCTACTTCTCAGTCATTTGCTAAGGTGGTTGTTTCTAGTGGTAAAATCCCTCTGTCTTCTCTTCCCTCTTTTAAGGGTAAACCCTTATGGTTCTCTTCTTCTTCTCCTACTATTATTTGTGGGAAGGAGGTGTTGGATAAAGAAGATTATTTCTCTTGTTATGCTTCTATTTGTAGATTTAATGGTTTGTGGCCCTCCCTTCCAAATTTGTATAAATGGGTTTTGGAGTCTTGGAGGCCTATTATTGAGGATAGGATTGAAATCTATCCTTCAGGTAGGGGTTTTTTGTGGTGACTTTTCAATCTAAGGATAGGGCTCAGGTGTTGGAAGGGGGTGTTTGGTTGTGGGGAAAACACTTTCTTTCTCTCTGACCTTGGTTCCCTTCTTTTAACCCTCTTTCTGAATCTATTAGTGTTGTTCCTACTTCGGTTAGACTTCCTAATCTTCCTCTTCAATTTTGGACTCCTTGCTTTGAGTCTATTGAAAATGCTATTGGTAGGTTTATTATGGTTGATTTGTCTTCTCTTATCTATGATCATCCTACTTTCTCATGCATTCTTGTGGATGTTGATACCTCAAAAGATTTACCTAGGGAGGTCATTTTGATGGTGGGGACTAGACCATCATCTTAGATTCTTGATTATGAAGGTCTTCCTTTTTGTTGTAGGAGATGTTTATCTATAGGTCATTTGGCTGCAAACTATCAAAAATCTCATTAGAGTTATGCTACTTGGTGGAAAGATGCTCTTTGTGAGCATATTATTGTGGGTGAATCTTATGATGATTATGGGGAAGATTCTGGGGATGATGAATTGGCCCCTAAAGTTGTGGCTTCTTTTACTGATGGTTCTTAGTTGCCATTTGTTGTTGTTGTAGCTCCTGGGTCTTTTGTAGGTGGTGTTGGGGCTTCTGGTTATGTTGTTATTGTTGGTGTTGTTGGTTCTTCTACACTTGTTGGTTCGTCTATAGTTGCTACTAATGTGGTTGGTTTGTCTATAGTTGCTGGTGTGGCTAGTGAGGTTGTTGTTAGTGTGGCTAGTGAGGTTGTTGTTGTTGCTGCTGAAGATTTTGTTGCTATTGTTGTGACTTCAAATTTATCTATAGCTCTTGTTGCTGTTGTTTGTTGTGGGAGTGACACTCCTAGTTCTCTTCCATTTCTGCCTTTGGTGGCTTGTCCTCCAACTTCCCCTTGCTCTAATCCTTAGGAGGATGATCTTTCTTGGATGGTTGTCCAAAGAAGGAAGAGAGCTCTCCCTAAGTATAATCATTCCTCTTAGTCCCTTGTAAAGTTTGTTCATGGTGGTTAGAAGGTTGCACGTGTGGTTTAGCTATGCTTTTCCCACTATTGCTTGATGTTGTTTGGTTGTTGTTCTTCTTTGTTTATCTTTGGAGCAATTGTTTGTATCTTTAGTGGTTTTTGGCTTTTTGGATGATGCTAATTGTCTGGTGTTGTATCTTTTGAGCAACATTTTGTACCTAAAGTTGTAAAGGGTTGTGGGTCCCTTCAAAACTTGTTTTCCCCTTATAATCAAAACATTATACCCACAAAAAGTTGAAACAATTTATTTTTACAAACTCAATTTTGATTACAACATTAGAGATTTGACTATTGAACTCAAAATCAACCAATCAAATTATGAAAGCTCTTTATTAATAAGTTTTTTGCTTTGTCAATATTTAACAAATATTTATTCTAATGAACAAACTCAACTTTCAACTTTAAAATTATGTTTATTATGAATCATATTAAAGATTAAAATTAACTTTAACAATTATAATATTCATACAAAATGAATAAAATCATAATATATGCAAAATTTATTAATCATAAACTATTGGTAGCGGCTATCCAACCCCATAAATGCACCGGGGGCATGGATATGCACATCATACCCATCCATGTAGAACTAATAGTATTGCATGCGAATAATATAACTCACAGTCTCGTACATTGGGAAATGAATGTCACAAAAATTTGAGTGTTTTAATTGTAATCTATGCTAGTCTTCAGTTAATTTATTTTTTAACTTATTTAATAATTTATTTGAACTTATTTAAATAATTTATTTGAACTTATTTATATAATTTATTTGAACTTATTTAATTAATTTATTTGAACTTATTCATTTAATGACTATTTTCTTATTTAAGTTTTATAAAAATGATTTTTATTCTTAATAGGTTTTTAAAAATGGTATAAAATTCATTTTTATAATTTTTTTAATTTACAAGTGTTGACACCTTTTAAATTATTATGTTATTTGTATTTTTATTAAGAGTTTGTGTTTATCTTTGAATTATTTGTATGCTCAATAAATTCTTAATAGTGGTTTAAATAATTTTTTTGAACTTATTTAAATTATTTAAATAATTTATTTAAATAATTTATTTGAACTTATTTAAATAATTTATTTGAACTTATTTAAATAATTTATTTGAACTTACTTAAATAATTTGTTTAAACTTATTTAAATAATTTGCTTAAACTTATTTAAATAAATTAAATAATTCCTACTATTATTTAAATAATGTATTTATAAACATATTTAAATAATGTATTTAAACTTAGTTAATAATTTATTTAAACTAATTTAAACAGTGTATTTGAACTTATTTAAATAGTGTATTTGAACTTATTTAAATAGTGTATTTGAACTTATTTAAATAATGTATTTGAATTTATTTAAATAAACTATTTAAATAAGTTTAAATAAAGTAATTAAACTACTATAAAAATAAGTTCAAATACATGATTTAAAATTATTTAAATCAGTTTAAATAAGTTCAAATAAATTATTAATAAGTTCAAATAAATTATTTAAATAAGTTTAAATAAATGATTTAAATAATAGTAGGAATGAGTTTAAATAAATTATATAAATAAGTTCAAATAAATTATTTAATTAAGTTCAAATATATTATTTAAATAAGTAAATTATAAAAAATTATAAAAATGAATTTTATATCATTTTCAAAAACCTATTTAGAATAAAAATTATTTCTATAAGACTTAAATAATCACTAAATGAATAAATTTAAATAAATTAGTTAAATAAGTTTAAATAAATCATATAAATAAATTCAAATAAATTATTTAAATAAAGTCGAATAAATTATTTAAATAAGATCAAAAAAATTCAAATAAACTATTAAATAAGATAAAATAAATAAATTAAAGACTTGCAAAGATTACAATAAAAGCACTCAAATTTCCCTGACATTAACTTTCCGCTGTACTATAGCAAAATAAGTGCCAATTGATTTGATGACAGGAAAGGCTGTACAATTAATATTTTCCACCAAAAGTCTGCGCATACTCAGAAGATGTTCAGATCGAAAGTATTGAGGATTCATTGAGAGAGCATATCCCGTTTAGGAAATTTGAGCCTCTCTAGGCAAGTCTGGAACTAATTATGAGTCGTACGATTTGATACAGATTTTTCTTCTTAGTTCTTATCACCTAGGAATTCTATAGCAATCGACATATACCTAGTTATTGATGTTTTATTTATAAAATTCTATTTAATTATTTAAAATTTTATAAAAAATATTTGAATTTTATATATGCTTAAAGTTCGTGTTTACATATTTTTCTAATATGATAGGGAATTTTTTATTTTATAGAGTATTGATGATTATTTAGTTTTAGTTTTTTAATTTATGTAATTATTAATGAATATTAATGGGTAAGAGATCACTATTTGTTTATGGATGATTTTATAATTTATTTATTTATCTTTTTATTTTAATAATTTCTATAATTCTTTGTCAATTTGTTTTTTTCTAAATAAATCGTGTTGTTATTAGTGTTTGTTCTTTGTTGGACGAATTTATATGTAAAATTATGCATCGTGTATAGCATCACTTTAGTTGTTTGATTGCTTGGTCAATAATAGTTGATGTCATATGCATGTCATACTCATGACTCTCTGGCCATAAACCTATGTCAACCAATCTAACCGCAACATTGTGTCCAAAATTTGCATCTTGCAAGTAAACTCCAAGCATCCTATCTATTTTCTAATTGCTTTACCTAAAGAAGCATTTAAGCGAATAGAAAATTCATGGAAGGCTTCAATCATACTTATACAAAATAATCACTTATTCTTCCTCCCCAACTATGGACTTAACACCATAAGCATGTGTATTTTCATGACTCAAAATTTAATCAAGCATTTGTAACTTAGGTTAAATTCACAATGTAAGTTCTCGTCTCACCATCATTATAGTGTGTTTTAATTTAGTTTGTTTTGAATCTATTGTTCTAATTTAATTTTTTTGTTTAATTGTAGTTTCAAAGTGTTATTTAAATAGGGGGGCTTTGGTTTATCCAAACTTAATTTTCTAGTTTTGGTATGGGTTGAGTTTTCTCTTTAGTCCTTATATTTCTATAACTCTTGTATATAATATTTTTCTTTTCTTTTTGGTATTAATTTTTCCATCAATCTTTACTTTTGGTAAAATTAAAGTTTCTATTTATATAACTCCTCCTTGACCTTCTACAACTTTGTTTTGTGAATAATGGTAAAGATGGACCCAATGAGAGTAGAAAGTAAGGGTGCCAATATAATCCAATTTGTTTTGTAAAACATAATTGAAGTGTTACATTTTTCTTTGAAAAAGGATTGTTACAACATTCATAGCTTCCAAATAAAAAAAGATCCCTTGATCCTAAAATATTATCTTGAAGTAGAAAAGTGTAATGCGTCCCATGTTTGCATTCTGATAGACTTGTTTGGACTTGGACTCATAAGTTGATACTTGATTATTGTGATTTGAGATGTTTTCATCTTATCATTTTGTATTGGCACCGAAATCTTGGTGCATATTGTGAGACACTTATGTTATTACAATGCTCATGTTTATTCTTGGACTATAACTTTACTTGGCTATAAATCTAGTTAAGACTATATTTTGACAACAAGATGTTGATTGGGATGAGTTTCCTCCCATGATACTTAACAAGATGAAAGAGATTGCTAAGGCCTTTCCTCGCCACTTGGTGAAAATCATCATTATTACTATGTCAATTTATTTCAATGATTCCCAGAGGCAAGCCATTAAGGACCAAACCTCATTGTCAACCTTAATGTTTTGAGTATTGATGTCACCAACAAGCCCATTATTGCAACCACTGTTATTTCAATCACAATTTTTATTTATTTTTCACTCTAATTTCTATTCACATTGTGACATCTTGAGATGAATTTTATTCTAGATCTAGTTCCTAGAGATTTTATCCATGCATTTGGAGATCCCCTATGTCTATAAAAATCACATCAGCCTTTACTTAGAATAACTTTAGAACTCACTTAAACTAGTTTCAATAAGTTTGATTTCTCTAACCATTTTTGTTACTAGTGTCCACATCCTTTTTTTAGTAATATTTTTTTGACATGGTTAGTATTTTATAACAATATACCCATTCTTACTTTCTTTCTACATTGGACTACAAATTTTGACAATCAATCCAAAAAAGAAGGATATTGATTATTTTGTTACAAGTAATATCCACCTTCTTGGGAATGATTGTTATAAGATAATAGGCATGAAAATGGATGCATAGTTGTGAGTAGTAGTTTTTAAATCTAGAACTATAATGATGTTGAGTTTTATGCTAGATCTAGAATTGTGTAATTTCTAATTCTTAAAATTAGAATCATAGTAAGGTAGATCCCAAATTGTGTAATTTCTAATACTTGACAATGTGAACACATTGTAATAATATAATTCTTTTAAGATTCCTCAATGCCTAAAATTGATCATCATTGAGTTGGGTTTTCGTATTCCATTTTTAAAAAAATATCAAGAACAAGAAAACAAAACAATAGAAATTATTGGTTTTTGATATAGATTAGAATGTATGGAATTGTATTCTCTTAAAATGTGAACAAGTAATCTTTTCAAATCAATTTTCCAATTGTTCTACAAGCCAATTTTTATAAGATCTTTTTGATTTGATACTTCACATAACTTCATAATTTTTTCTATTTTTCCTATCACAATCCATCTTACGATTTTTATTTAATTTTATTATTTGGAGTGAATCTATTTTTTAATTTTAAATAATTTGTTGTCAATGATAAATAACATTTTATACTTACTTGAGACATGATTTTATTTATTTATTTAGATGATCTCCTTTATATAAAATATAAAATATAAAATTCAATGTAAGAAGTTGGCTTAATTTTTTTTTGAAATTATTCTTTGGATGCTGCTATTATATCCTTATTTATTTAGGTTGATTATCTAACTGTAAATATTTATCCTTAATTATTTAATAAATCAGAAAACTGTAATGCACAAAATAAATTAGAATTAGAATTTAAAAACAAAAAATGTGCATGCCATTTAAATGCTATAATTAACTCCATGCATTAAAAAAATTACAATTAATGTACACATTTAGTTAGATATCCTCCATGTCTTTTTATCAATTGAATAAGCATAGGCCCTGGCTTAAAAAATCTGATATTAAAGTAGCAGATAAAGCAGAGTTCTAAAAAAGCTTGTCCATTACATCAGCAGTGAACACGACTGCAAATCAAATTAGCGCCTAAAGCGGAGTTTCAAACGTGTAGGCCGAGACACTACGCACCACTCAAATACTCTGTGACGCTTACACAAGCTTGTTTAAATTAATAAAAAGTACATAACGCTTAGTCTGGTAGACGCTCTTGAGTAAATCCCGCCATGGATCCCGAAACGGTTGATTCATTTTCCAGGATTTCTACTTGTTCTTCCCCTACCCTTCTACGTATTAAGTTTATCGACAGTCGAACGAATATATCTACGAAATTTTCAGGATCTGCCCCACACACATATTTGTTTAACGCATGTCATCCAGCATGTATTATCACACATAATTAATTTCATTTGAATTTCAGAGTTTGGTACTGTAAAATAATCATGAATAAAATACCCATAAATCTCTGAACAGAATTGTTATGTTACATAACAAATATAATAAATCTCTGATCACGAATATTTCATTTCATAACAGACATAATAAATCTCTGATCACAAATGTTTCATTTCATCGCAAGCCTTCCGAGAAAAACTGCGTTGAATGACATCACCGGGGCACAAAAAGAGAAATTGAAGCGACAAAAATAATAACTTTATGAATTAGGATTGAGGAGACAGAAGTAACAGATTTACTTCATTCACGAATTCGTCAATGTTGGCGACTGAGGTACCCTTTCTTTCCGTGCCATCCACGGAGGACCACGACTCAGAGAATGCTGTCTTGGCAGTATCTCTCAGTTGCCTGGCCTTTTGCCTTAGTTCACTTCCCATTTCGCCGTCCATGAACATACTCACAATCTTCTCCACCTTGCTCTGGTGCAATTCTCCGTCGACGCCCCTGCAAATCTCGACGCTGACGCCAACTTCCTCCTCCAAGAGCTTAGAGTTGTAGAATTGATCTGCAGCGATGGGCCAACCGATGATGGGCACACCCTGGCTCAGGCTCTCCAGGGTGGAATTCCATCCGCAATGGCTCAGAAACCCGCCGGTCGAAGAATGAGACAGGATAAGCAACTGCGGTGCCCAACCCTTGAGAAGAAGCCCTTGCTTTGATTCCATCATTTTCTCCTCGAATCCTTGCGGCAGGAAGTCGGTGGAGCCATCAGTTACATCGACAGGAGGTCGAACGGCCCAAACGAAGGGCAGTCGAGTTGCTTCCAAGCCCAGTGCCAGTGCCTCCATTTGACGATGGGAGATCCTGACCATGGTGCCAAAGGATATATAGAGAACAGACGAGGTTGGATGCGAATCCAGCCACTCCGAACATGTTTCCTTAGCTAAGGCGTCGGTGCAGCAACCATGAGTCCCATTGAAAGCGTCGGGCAGGACAGGCCCCACAGTCCACACATGACCGCGGCTGCTACTTCGCAGGTGGTCGACAAATTTGGATTCCAAAGCGTCGAATGTGTTGAGCAAAGTTCCCCAGCTGCCGAGGTTCCTGGGAATTTGGCGTTTCAAGAAGAGATGCCAAGGGTCCTTCTCATCTGTCAGCCTGAGGCTTGGCGGGAGCTGGGATGTATGAAACGAGACCTGGGGGAGCTCAGGAGCCAGAGAAAACGTATCGGAGTTCGTTTTCTTGTGGGGCAGATGCATCCATAGAGAGTAATACACAGCAGTCGCAAAGGCGCCCATTGTCATGAAGGTCGCCCTGGGGATCCCCATCCGGTTACAGACGTCCAAAGTCCACCCGAAGAACATGTCGCTCACAATGCATGTCGGTGGGTGGCCTTGTTCACGTAGCCGCCTCAGTAAGTCCTCGAACGGTCCTTCGAGCTGCTCACAGTTGCGGACGAGGAGGAACATGAGATTGTAAGGCAGAGAATCTGAGTTCTCCACGTCGGCAGGCAAACCGCCCCTGGGAAACTGTAAATCTTGCAGGCGGATATCAATGTCATGAGCTATGCATGCAGTGGAAACCGTAGGCTGTAAACGAAGGAGGTTACGCGGGGTATTCACGATTGTTATGAGAAAACCTCCTCGCTTAGCCAGTAGCTTGGCCAGCTCGAAGAAGGGAATGATGTGTCCCTGCGCCATCAGTGGCAGCATTACAACATGACCCCTCTTCTGCTCTCCTGCCATGCTGCAAACTCAACACAGCACAATCGCTGCTTTCAGACTAGATAATTTGATTGCGAGAGAAGATAGGGAGCGAGCACTATTTCATGTGTAGTGTGTGGTGCACATTGGGACAGCGTGTCAAGTTGAGAATAACTTTCAGTCAGTTTGGTAGATTGCCGCGGTTAATTCGAAGAAGAGGGAGAGGAACTGAGGTGTAATTCTAATTTCTTATTGTAAGGAGCTAAACTAAGGTACGGTATAGATTCATTGGTCTGACCTAGTTAGTGTGGGAGTATACGTCGTCCACGTCCTCCCATAAGTCTCCGTCTCCGTATCCATCTCCATTCATATCCCCATTATAGGTCAGCCAGCTGCTACCCAAAAGAGTACACCGACCCAAAAAAATCCCTAGGCGGTGCTTATGAAAAAAAATATATTACTATCACGATTTTATTGTGTAGTTTTTCTAGTTAAATTTATTGGTTCATGATAGTAATATCATAATTTGACATAATGTGGAAAATATCTCACATTTATCAAAAATAAAAAATAAAAAATTTGTGGATTCAACTGTGTATGTTTATTTGGATCGACATTTCAAATCACACTCAGGTCATGATTATCCTCTTCCTCTAGGTGATTTGAAACATTGATCCAAATAAACATAAAAAGTTGAACCCAAAAAAAATCATATAATTCTCATGGAATGTGGAAAGATTATACTTACCGAAAAGAAAGTTGTCACTTTGATGACTTAGTTTTACTTTGTTTGTGGGTAAAAGCACAATAGTACGTCACATTTTCGACTAAATAAATAATTTCGAGTGAACAAGTTCCGACTAGATGGTATTTGGCCGATAGAGTTTTAGTCGAACCACACCCGACTTAAAAGTACTGCCATGTTGGCACCATGTCATTGTGATGTGGTTTTTGCCAAAACCCTATCAACCGAATACCTTCTGACTGAAACTACGAGAATAATTTTTTTAGAAAAGGGCCTAACCATTTTGCTTGTTTGAGCAAAAGCATTTTGGGCGAGCGACTATCGACCGAGCTAGGGTTTTCTAGTGACAATATTTATAGAGTCGATTGCCCAAGTTTGTTCTTGTTTGTTGTTTGCTCCAATCTTCTTCCCAATGCCATTTGTTGCTCTACAAAATGCCCATGGACAAGATATAGTGAGATTTTCTTTTACAAACATGGCAACATGCATGTGGTTGATATATGTAACCCTTTCAATGCCTCTTCTAGCTATCTTTTAGCATGATTTACTTTCTTGTCTAAGTGATTGCCCTTTATGACAGTCATAAGGACTATTGACAATGTTCTTGAACCATCAACCACTAATTATTAATGAAGATAAATGATTGTCATTGCTTCACATTATATATTTTTGTATCAAGTCAGCTTTGTATTGCATAGTTCTTATGCAAAATTTATTAAGAATGTTTAAAATCAGAGGAAATGATTTGAACGAAGAAAAATGAGTGTGCTTGTTATTATTGATTTTGTTTAACTTTTGCAGCATGCTCATACCCTTTAGACTTGTCACTACTAGCACCAACCATTTAGAGGCCAAACACTATAGATGGTAGAGGTATATGTCAAGTGTGTTAGAAAACCCATTGGGAACTACTACCTACTTGGGTATTGTCTAGAGAAAGTGATGAGCCTTGCACCCAGCTCGGAGGCCACAAGATTCAATCTGTGGTTGCTAGATTTAGAACCAATAGAGGAACTATTTCTTCCATACCTTCAACTTGAGATCTCTGGCTCATCCACCCTACTATGAGAACCGCCCATTTTAGAACTTTGTAGTGGGTATTTAGAAATAGACTCTCATTTCTAGAGGTTTTTAGTTAGGATATAGTGTTGGTGATAGTCACTATGAGAGTTACCCTATGAAACCAAGTTTCCTATCTACTCAATGACCACATGACCCTGGAGATTGGCAGTGGTGGTCTTCTTAGATTGTAGTTAAAGGATTTGTTGGAGATAAGTAGAATTGAGTATAGTATTATTCTTTATCCAACAGACTGCATATCCCATCCAGGATCCTACTATATTCATGCATATCAACCTAGGGTGTTTTCAAGCTATGTTAATATCTATTATTTTTGAATTTTATGCCTTATGATGTTCACGCCTAGTTTATAAGTTCCATACAATGTGGGCAGCGAATGAACAACTATGGTTTAAGTTCTAAAAACTATCAAAATTTTATATTTTCTCTAAAAAAATCTTTCAAACCTTTCAACAGATTCATTTTGTTCATGTCTTTCCTCTTTACATTTTATCAAAACATCATAGATCATGCTTTTTTGGCATAATAGTTCTTAAACCTAGAACAATTGATGCATTAGCTAAAGTCTTTTTTTTTAGTGTTTTATTAGATATTAGCACTTGACCAATGAACTCCCTTGCACTTGCTATCACTCAAACCTACCAATGGTGCATTTAAGATTGACTATTCACAGTAGCTTTCAAAAAATGTAAACATTTGCCTGACATTACCTTGCTAGGGTTGAAGAGTTAAAGAACATTGCATCATTCTTTACTATTACTTCAAACAACTCAGTGGCATCACCTTCATTAATATTGAATGAAAAAGGATTTGAAGCTACTCATACTAAGTTGCATCCTTTTATCTTTTGATTAAATTCTATGTACTCTCCTCAAGGAATACCCTGTTTTATTGCTTCAAACCTACCTTCATGAGTCCTGCATACACATACATAGACCATATTCATCCTTCTTTCAAGAAAAATTACTAAATTGTTCTTTATTGTCAGTTGCCCATCCTAGGATCAATGTCATATATAAAATAGACAATGCTCCTTGCCCATTTTCCATGAAACTCCTTTTTTAGTATTATCTCCCTAATATCATCTTGCATAGACCTCAAATATTTGAATGCTAACTTTTTTTTTCATTAAAAACACCATTATGTTTTATCTCCTCAAAATGATATTAGTTACCTTTTGTGAGTGGGTATGCGCAAGATCATCATGGAAAAAACATGCCCTTAAGTGGCAAAAAATTCAAAATAATCAGAGTTAGACAACTTGGCATAAAAATTTGAATAAGTTATCTATATTATTTCAAAAATATGTAAGAATAGAATTGGTAGAAAATTGAATGTAGTTTATAAACTACTAGGTTTATTTAAAAAAATAAAAATCTATTTGGTGAAATTTAAAATTTCAATATAGTAGTACTTAAATTTCAGGGAAAAAATAAGAAGTAGGTGTCTGTCTGACCACCCTAACCACAATAAAATGATAATATTTTTTATAATATTTTAGATATAAGTAGAGGATTCATGTCCCGATGTGATGCATATTTTTTATAATTTTTTTCCAAGTAAATAATTAATTATGATTTTTTTATTACAACTTTAAAAAAATATAAAAACTCGTATGTCTGACCACCTTAACTTGGTAAAAACTTCATGAAATTCATTTTTTTTTTAAAATCTTATAGTATACGAAGCATAGAGTGTGATGCATATTTAGGATTCAAAAAATGTTACACCATTTGAAAGCTATAGATTTTTTCAATCAGCTTATCAATCAGGACTTTAGTCATAATTCAAATAGAAAATGAATAATAATTATTTATTAAATTCAAAGTAAAGCATAATTTATATTGGTGGAAAGCTGAGAATCTCTTTAAAAACCCTTTTTGTTTCATCAATTTTGGGTAAAAAAAGTCATAAACCACATGGGCCATCATATCACTTACTTAACACCACTTTTTGGCCCATCATGATCCTGCACATACCTGAGTGATGGTAGAAAACCTTAAATGACAAGAAATAAAGCCCTAACAACTTGATTTAGATAGGAATATACAAGCTTTTCACCAAAATAATTCCCTTCTAAAAGCTTATGTATATGGACTCAAACACTTTTGATAAATCTTAAGGTTTGGTGCCTATCATAAACCCTATTTACAATGCTTTAGGCTATTTTAATTTCAAGGATTAAAATAATCTAACAGTAGCAAGTGTGATATTTTTCTTCTAAAATTAAATTCTTCAAAATTTCCATTCAAGATCTTGAGCTATTACAAAGCTAACCACAAATAAACAAATTAACACCAATTTGAACAATAACTTACAAAGGTTGTTTTTATTGGAAAAGATATGAAGTAGTCTAGAAAATTCTTCTAGATTAACATCATCTGCTAAGGTCATCTTTAGTCATTAAAAATTCTTCTAGATATGAAGTAGTCTAACAAATTATTCTAGATTAACATCATCTTGTAAACACTAAAATCTACCTCTTGTCCCATTCATCTAACCCTATTTGAACTTTAACCTTAACCCTAAAATTAACTCTAACCATCATCTGCTAAGGTCATCTTTAGTCATTACAAATTCTTTTAGATTAGCATCATATGATAAACCCTAAAATAAAAAAATATGTAGTCTAGCAAATTCTTCTAGATTAAGATCATATGCTAAACCATAAAATAAAAAGATATGAAATAGTCTAACAAATTCTTCTAGATCAACATCATCTACTAAACCTTAAAATATACCCTATGTCCCATTCATCTAACCCTATTTGAACTTTAACCTTAACCCTAAAATTAACTCTAACCATCATCTGCCAAGGTCATCTTTAGTCATTACAAATTCTTCTAGATTAACATCATATGCTTAACCCTAAAATCTATGCCTTGTCCAATTCATCTAACCCTATTTAAACTTTAACCTTAAACCTAAAATTAACTCTAACCTTTTTTCAATCTTACTTGACCTTAATTGATCTCTAACCATTGTTGAACCTTAATTAAACCCTAATTAAATTGTAACCTAAATATCTAACCTAGCTCTAAATAAATAGCCATGATTTAATCTTACATTTGTGTATGTGTTTACATATGTATATGTATGTATGTATGTGTGCATGTGTATATATAGGTATACATATACATTATATGTATGTACATGTATGCATGTGTGTGTATGTATGTATGTATACATATGTGCATGTGTGTATGCATGTATGTACATATATGTGTAAATGTGTGCATGTATGTATGCATATATATGTGTATGTGTATATGTATGTATACATATTTACATGTATGTATGCATATATATATGTGTATGTGTGTATGTATATATATGCATATGTCTGTGTATGTACATGTATGCATATATGTGTATGTGTGTATGGATGTATGCATCTGTGCGTATGTGTGTATGTATATATGTACATATGTGTACACATGTATGTATGTTTATATATGTATATGTATGTATGTTCATATCCATATGTATGTATGTATTTATATATACATGTGTACGTGTATGCATATGTATACATACGTTTAATATATATAAATGTATGTGTGTACATATGTGTACATACATACATGTACATATATGCACATATGTATGTATGTATTTATAAATATATGCATGTATATGTACATGTACATACATATATTTATACATATATGTACATATGCATACATATGTCATGTACATGTATGTACATATAGACATACATACATATAAACACATATGTATATATATACATACACATAGATGTACACATACATATATACACACACATCTTTGGAGTTGTCAAATTTCTTATGTTATCTAAGTTGTAGAAGGTGAACTATTGAACATATATCTATAACTTGAACTATCTCATTAGATATAAAATTATTTCAAATGTTTTAGCTTTGAAAATTGAAATGTTCATTTTTAATTTAAATATATGTTTTAGTTCTAAAATTTGATAAATTTGTTTAATATCATGTATAATTTGTTTTTATGATATGCCGATCTCTTTTTACTTATATAAATATATATCATGGCCAATGAGGAATCTCACCATTCCCCTCGTTTTGAGCAACATGCTCAAGTTAGATCAAATTTATATCAGGAGAGCATTGCTAGATTAGAAAATACTCTAAGATGTTTAGATCAAACAATTCACAACTCCCATAATTTGGCTAATCAAGATAGATTAGTCACAATTAGAGATGAGATTTTATGAATGATCAAGAAAATTCAATCATTCAATCCTTATGATGAAATCAACATTGGGTAGTTTTATTTATCTCTTTCTAGGAGTGTTATTGGCACACAAAAATGGAGAGAAGTTGGAAGATTAGTTTCATAAGAAAATGTGTTTACCATGTTCCCTTTTTATAGAGGAAAAAATAGAATTAGAGGACATATGGTTATGAGGTGTGTAGATTCTTTTGTTGTACCATTCATATGCCTTAGATGGTTGGCAGCTTATCATAGATGGCCTCACAATGATGAGCTACTGCTACAATATTTTGTCAAATAGTTACATGCAGAGTTTCATTTATAGATAGATGTGGACTACACATCTTATCTTGAGCATGCTGGCCAAGGTAAAGGTCCTTTTTTTGAGAAACAAGAATTTAGATGTTTAGATTTTCCATCACCTGTGAACAAGAGGGAATTAGTTGACCTGAACCTTTTGGTTTTACTAAAACATTTGGAATTGGAAACAATAGGGGGGTCAATAGCATGATCCACTCAATCCCATATTTTTTATAGCATTGCCTCTATTACAACACAGATTGATCAGATGTCATTTGATCAAGTTGGTAGATACTTATTATGCTCGTGGATTAGCCTTCCTGCCACTGAGGCTACATCTACATCTTATGATCCATTCATTCATGCCAATCTACCTACTCCTGCATATGTCAAGCATATGAGCCACACGACTTTGGTTAATATGCATGTAGAGTCTTTGGATTTACTAGCAACTTATTAGGTCATCAGTGAGGACCATGGGATCCCACTTGACCAGGTACAAGGATTTATTAGACAATAATATCATGGTACACGTGAGCCATGGGGTGGCAACTTTAGAGGACATTCCACAACAACCTATAGAATCCCATGTGCATCATGTTTCTATCAATCCTTTAGCTTGTCCAGGTCGTCAGGATGCTACAAATCATGCTAAGGTTACTATGACACTTGATCTTATCTATGACACATATAGTTAGCTTCTTTTTAGCACTAATATTGTACTAGCGACAAATCCCCCTACGGTGTCTTGGCATGCTCATGATCTTAGTGACAATGGTAGAGCCATCAATCAGGCATGACAGGTACCTTGAATAATATATATAAAATTGTGTTCTAAAAATTTTCATACATGCATAATTTATTTTAAAGTCTAGTTCTTTAACTCCTTATTGAAATCGTGTATTTGAAAATTTTTAGAAGTATGGTGATCTTTCAGAGTTTTGAAATTTTTTAGATGATGGTGATCCCATGTAGTATACATCTGAGGTACATTTAAATAATAAAAAAATAAATTTAAACATGTGTGTACTTGAACTTACAGGTAGGGCTTGGGATGAGGCTCAGGACATAGATCAAGAGAGCTTGGATCAAGACATGGATCCACACATCTTAGATCAGGAGAGGGATCACGAAATGGATCGAGGGAGAGATCAAGCCATGGATTGAGGGAGATATCGAGGGAGAGTCTGGGATAGAGATCTGAGGATTCTATCCATACTAGATATCCCTCTCTTTAAGATGTTTTACATGTTTTACAGTATTATGGTTTGAGATCAAATTATTATGCTGGAGACACTTTTTACAATTTATATCACATTACATACATGTTTATGTTCTAGGGTATACACTTGTTATGATTTACATCACATTCATACATTTATGTTTTATGGTTTCAATAGGTTTTTTATACACATTATTATGGTTTGAACACTTCTTACATCTATTTACATCATGCATTATTATGGTTCTATTTATTTAGAAATTTTGTACCTTTATTTAAATTTATTATGGTTTGAACACTTGTTGTATATCTATTTACATCATGAAATAAAAATATTGGACTATCTAATGGTTGCTATTTACAAATTTAGAAAGATGAATGTACAATTAATTTTATATAGAAATGACTTTTCTTTAAATAGGTCAAGAAATAGAAGTAATTTGAATGTAGATATGTGAGTTCTAGGTCAATTGGACTAATATATTCAATGCTATTTAAGTGGAACATAAAAATGCAATTGGAAATAGATTATAAGGAATTCTTAGCTCTAAATGTTCATTTTTAAAGTCACTCTAGGTTAAATGTAAATTGTGCATATATGATGCTATATGAACTTAAGAATTTCATATAATCTAATACACATGAATTTGAATGTGCATGCAAATAATTCAAACTAGATGATGATCTAGATACTTGTGTCCAGTTAAATGTAAATGAAATCAAATCTATTCAAGTGAAATTAAGAATTCTATATAATCTAATACACATGAATTTTATTATGCATGTGCAAAGAAAGTGATCTAGATGATGAGCTATAAGTGGAGTTGAATAAAAATGAAATCAAATCTCTTCTTGAACTTAAGAATTCCATGAAACATTTATGCAATTGGAAATTGATAAAATCTCACTATGCATATTTGTAAGTATCTAGATCTTCCCATGCCAACTATGTATTAAAAATGGATCAATCCACATAATTACCAAAGATCCCATTACATGTGGTCTCAAGCTATACATGATAAACAACTATTGATGCCAAAATATAGCTATCTCGAGCACCTCAAACATCATGACTATGATTCACTACAATGAATATTCCAATGCACCAAGGTGAATAAGAAAGACCAATTGAAGAGAAACCATACAAGAACATTCACAAAATCATACACGTAAGTAACATACCAAAGGTTATAAAAAATCATTTTTTCTATTGCAAATGAAAGAAAAGAAATTATAATGCTCAATAACAAAAACTATAAAAAAATTATACTAATAAAGAGCATACCAACACTTTCACATTTAAGAACCTACTAGAAAAAACCTTCTAAAACCTTCTAAAACCACATGATCCCAACATAACACTTCATATGGTATTCAACATAGCTAAGCTAGTGTTTACCAATGTGACTAGGGGACCAAAAGAAGAGTTCCAACATGAACACTCTCACAATATATATTTATAGAGTAAAGGAACACAACCACCATGTCATAGGGTAGTTAAATACTAATGTAATTGATTTCATTTGTTGAATCTTAGATCACATATACATGCAATTTAAAAAACTAGTGACTAAATTAAAAAGTTCACATTTTTCCTAAATTCCTTTAAATCATCTATTTCTAGTTGTATTTTTTATGTTTCACATGGAATTGTTAAGTTCACTTTCAAATCTTCAATTTCATTTATTCAACTCCACTTATATGAGCTAGATCATATATATGCATAATTTACAAAACCTAGTTTATGTTACAATTTTACATTTAAATTTATGTTCCATGGAATTCTTAAGTTCAAGAATCTTTCATTTCATTTGTTCAACGCCACAAGTATAAATTGCATAAATTGCATCATATGCAATTTACAAAACATCTAGTACAAATTTAAAAATTCATTTTTCCTAGAAATTATTTAAATCATCCTTGTGACCCTAGGAAAAATAATTTTTTAAAGTTGTACTAGATGTTTTGCAAATTGCATATGATGCAAGTTATACTTGTGGAGTTGAACAAATGAAATGAAAGATTCTTGAACTTAATAATTCTATGGAACATAAGTTTAAATGCAAAATTGGAACGTAAACTAGGTTTTATAAATTGTGCATATATATGATCTAGCTCGTATAAGTGGAGTTGAAAAAATGAAATTGAAAATTTGAAAGTGAACTTAACAATTCCATGTAAAACAAAGAAATACAATTGGAATAGATGATTTAAAGGCTTTTAGGAAAAATTTGAACTTTTTAATTTAGTCACTAGGTTTTGTAAATTGCATGTATATATGATTTAAGATTCAACAAATGAAATCAAAGATTCAAGTGAACTTAAAATAATTCCATGTCCATAAAAATTTAATTGGAAATAGATGATTTAAAGGAATTTAGGAAAAATGTTTGAAAACATTTTTAAAGTCACTAGATTTTTATCAAGAATATATGTGATCTAATTTTTGAACATCTAGAATACTAAGAGGGGGGTGAATCAGTATTCCATAGACCCATAGGGTATGTGCAGGATCATCATGGAAAAAGTAGGCCCTTAAGTGGCAAAAGATTCAAAAAAATTAGAGTTACGAAACTTGACGTAAAAATTTGAATAAGTTATCTATATTATCTCAAAAATATGTAAGAATAGAATCTATAGAAAATTGAATGTAGTTTCTAAACTACTAGGTTTATTTAAAAAAAAAATCTATTTCTTGAAAATTTGAAATTTCAATGTAGTAGTACTTAAATTTTAGGAAAAAATAAGAAGTAGGTGTTTGTCTAACCACCCTAACCACAATAAAATGATAATATTTTTTATAATATTTTATAGATAAGTAGAGGAATCATGTTAGGATGTGATGCATATTTTTTGTAATTATTTTCTAAGTAAATAATTAATTATGAATTTTTATTACAACTTTTAAAATATAAAACTTGTATGTTTGACCACCTTAACTTGGTCAAAACTTCATGAAATTCAATTTTTATTTTTTTAATCCTATAGTATGTGAAGCGTAGAATGTGACACATGTTTCAGATTCAAAATGTGATACCATTTAAAAGCTATAGATGTTTTTCAACTGGTCTATCAATCAGGACTTTAATCGTAATTCAAATAGAAAATGAGTAACAATTATTTATTAAATTCAAAGTAAATCATAATTTATATTGGTCAAAAGCTAAGAATATCCTTTAAAAACCCTTTTCGTTTCATCAATTTTGGGTTAAAAAAATTCATTAGCCACATACCCATCATATTGCCACTTTTTGGCATATCATGATCTTGCACATACCCCATAATAAAATCCAATTAAAAATTATCACAATTCTAACTGAATCAACAAGAGTAAACATAGAAACAAGTCAATGCAATCATACACAAGAGCACCAAGATTTTTATGTGGAAAATCCAATGAGGGAAAAGCCACTGTGAGGGTTAAGTCAACATATATTATATCTAGATACAAAATATTATGGGGCTCACTACTAGGAGTCACTGTCATTAAAAAGGCTCACAACCCAAGTACAAAAGATGGCTCACTGCTAAGATACAATGATGGTGGATCACTACCAAAAGATTGAACTAAAGGAATACACCTTCAATGTGTAGAATCCAGTTCCACTGAAGCTCAGAATATAAATTACTACCTCACACAATAGTCGCTCAACAAAACTGCACTAATCACAACTAATACATCATTTAGGCTCAAATATTCACTCACTCCTCAATCTCTTCACATTTCACATTCACTAATCATGTGTGTCTTCTTCTACTCTTCTTCTCGTCATACTCCAAAAACCTTATATATATATATACATACAAGCATATCTTATTCATCAATTAGGCCGACCTAATTAGATGAACACAAAATAATCAAAATATTCTTCATCATCACCATATAATTTTTAAATTTTTTATCCATGTAGTGCATTATGCCAAGTCAAATATTAGTCTTCACAATATATTGCATTCGTTGAGTCGGCCAAGACTAGAACCCAATTCTCCAAACCAACAAGTAATTCTCAAAGAAAAAACCTTTTGGATCTGAGGACACATTAATTTCCCATCATACTACTAGTAAAGAGGCTATCAAAAAAACCACAGCATAAGAATGTTCACTTTAGTAGAATGTGGAGTCTCCCACATAGTATACCACACATAGAATAATAGTAGGATATAAAGTTAAACTCTGTTAGAGATAACTTTTTGTTCATAGCAAAAGACATCTCAGGATCCAGACTATAGCTATTAATGAGTCAAGAAAGCATGGTTAAGAGATTAGAGTCATATAAGATGTTGCAATGAGTTCTAGACTCAAATACTGACACACTGATCCATCACAAAGGAGTATTACTGGCAGAGAACAACTTCTAGTAAACCAAGAAAACTTCCCATATAGTTATTACCATGTTGACATCAATGAAAACATAGGAACAACCAACACAACCATCCATACTTCATGCTCATGTTGTAAAGCTTCCAAAAATCTCCCCCTTTGGCATTGATAGCAACATGCATGACAAAAACTTTTCCAATATACCACAACTAAATACACTAACTACTCCCCCTATCAAAATTGTTCTTCAATTTTGGAAACTTGATTTATCCGCTTGAGTGCTTAAAATCAAGTCTCACTCATCCTTATCTCATTTCTCATATCTAATGTATTGCCAAACCAATCTAGGAAAAAGGAAAGTAGTTCATGTGCCTCTTTTGGAAACCTTGTACACTCTCCAATTTCTTCATTACTCAATCATGTGTATTCACACATTTTCCTTTCATATGTTTTAAATTTTCTTCATTAGAATTGATTCCATCAGATATTTTAAGTCTAGAGATGTAGACCTTCAAAGTATTAACCATGCCACGAAGATTCTCCACAACATAAATAGATGAATTAAAATTAGCACCGGGAATAACCTTCTACAAATCTTCCAAATCTTTCTAAATTTATGTTCTTTCACTCTCATGTTCAAGCTTGTTTTCTTTTGCACCTTCTTGCTTCACTACACTCTTTTTTTTCTTCCATGTTTCAATCACGCTACCAGAGGTACTTTCCTCAATGAGATGCTTAGGGATTTCCAAGAGAATTTTAGCATATTCATCAATTTCAGCCCCTAAAACTTCATAATCTAATTTAGATATCGAAAATAAGTTTTATTTATCTACTTCCATGTGATAAAAATCTATAGACATAAAAAAATTTATGCTTCAGTAGTATCTTTCCACAACACTTACTAGAATCCTAGACCTTTTTCTCATCCTCATCTGAAATGTTCCAAAAAGTGCAGCAAGGGAAAAATCTTGTGCATCCAAACTACCAAGATTTATCATGATTTTCCTGATTTGATAGGAAATAAGCTCTGAATTTGGCCATTCTAACCTTTATATTACAAGTAACTCTTTCAAAAAGTAAAGGAGTAGACAAACAACCAAATTGCCATATTGGAATGCATTATTTCTGCTAGATTCTTGATCTCTTTTAAATTCTTCAAAAGATGTATATGTGTAAGAGAGGGGGACCAACCATGTCAAGGCTCTAGGTCATGGAGAGGTGAGAGTAGAGGGATTTCCTAACTTACCTCACTCTAAAGGGGTGTTTTGAATAGGGATCAAGAATGATGAGGACTATAAAGTGATTTAATCACCCTTCTAACCTGAAATCCAAACTTAGGCTAGACGAGTTGGTTTTTAGAGTCAATATTGTACCTCAGATAGCTCTCTATCTAGGGATGGAAACGTAGCTATGGGTTGATAGCATAACACATGGGTGTCTCTCATGCATGCTAGCATCTGTATGATTAGAAAATAGTGAACTCAATACAAACAACCAAAAAAAAATTGACAACCTAGTTAGTAAATATAGATGGTAAAAACAAAATGAGGAAGTGTAGGAAATAAAGACTCAAGTGATGAAGAAAATAAACAAGAATTAGGGTAATAGAGATAATCTCATAAAAGTGTCCATTTTCTGGCTAGCTCCATGCGTACTCTCACTTGCACACAAGTAAAAAGGGGAAAATTATTGGGGCTGTATAGGATTTTTCCTCAGTTAGACCCTTATTTTGGTGTTTCCACCTCCACAGATAGCCAAATAGCAATGAGATCAAAATATGTGATTAAGATAAAGAAAGTAGAAGTTGCAATAAACACTACAAAATAGTAAAGTGCTACTCAACAAAATCATAAAGGAGAAGAGAGAAACGCTACCACCTCCACCCAAAAGCTCACTAGCCAATGGAGGAGAATACAGACTTGGAAAGGTCACCACAACCTCAACTGTAGTGAAGGGAGGTCTCTCAAGACTCCAAGTGTACACTGCTATGGCTTGCTTCACACTTTCTATATGGAATTGATGGAGTGTTGTTGCTACAATGGAATGTTGAAATGATGCTTGAGAGTGAAAATGAAGTGCTTAGAAGATTTTGAGAGATGGATTGAATGAAGAATGGCTCAATTTGAAAGAAGAATGAGGAAGAATAAGGAATTTTTTGGTCAGTTGGTCGAAGAGGGACATTACAATTCATCTTCAATCAGTAGTGTAACACCTCTACCAACTTCAAATGTAGGAATCCATTTGGGATGGCAACACGCTATGCAAATGTCTTCGTATTACGCACATGTCCTCAACAAAAATTCTCTCACTGACACAACAAATAGGAACTAAGTGGAAGGAAGGAATTTGTGTGATGTGGAATTTCTCCTTCGGATTTTATTTTCTGTGGTGAGATTGTGTAAAAGAGGAATTTTCATAAGGGGTGGAAATTCTCTCCTATAAATTTCCCCCCCACTTTAGCGAGCATTGATACTAATGAGTGCTTCAGTAAAGTAGATCAAAGAGTTAATAGGGTTAGAAATGTATACCTGAACTGTTAAGGAAGTAGACCATGATCTGGAAAGCTTGAAAGCATAGGATAGGAAAAGGACTCCATAGGTATGTTGCTTAAGAAGTTTCAAACAAAAGACTCCATAGCCCTGTAGAACTATGAAGTTGCACAAGGTACACCGAAGGCCCCTGGACCAACAATGGACAAATCTTGCAAGATGAAAGGATGTTATAGGCCTACATACTTGCAAGGAGGAAACCCCCAAGATCTCTCAAATGAAGGAAGCCCCGTGAAGTATGCACCTTATAGGCCCATAGACCGCAAGAAGGTATCCCCCAAGATCTCTCACATGAAGGAAAACTAGATGGAAGCACCTTACAGGCTTGCAAACCTATAAGGAAGCATCCCCCAAGAAATATCACATGAAGGAAACCTAGATGAGGAGACTTCACAAAGTTAGATTAAAAAGAGGCTTCACATGCACATCTGCAAAGTGACATGTTTACCCATAGATAAAGCATGTCTGAAAATGAAGTAGCCACGCAGACAATCAGGTGGATAGTCACACAGATCATCAAAAAATTTGAAGGCTTTCAAAGGGGTTCCTCGGGAACCCAACATGAAAAGAGGCTCCACTCAATGGATTCACTATTTGAAAGTGCAAAAGAGACATTTTTTCCAAAATTGACTCATCATCAAGGAATCCTTTTGAAAGATGTTCACTTCATCAAGGAATTCGAAAGGTAGAAAATTCCCCCTCATGAGGGGAAGGTAAAAGCTGCTCCCACCTCGAAGAAAAGTTATCAAGTTATTTCTTTGTGAACCCATGATGAAGTAAACACCTTCCGTTAGGGGTCCTAGTTGTAAATATGGTTTTGAAAAAGATGTTTGTGAGGATTTTAGGAAAAGATTCATTGGAAAGGAATATGTTTTTTGAAAATTGAAGAATTTTGAAAGCAACATTTTCACACATACGAGAGACAACTCAAGCAAGGAAGAAAGAAAGATAAAAGAGCGAAAGCGAAATAACATGAAGAAGAGACCCAAGGGTGATTTGATATTTTAGGGTTAGAGCTGCTCATGAATATATATAAGTATAGTAATAGTATATAAATGAACTATCATCAACCCCCTATTATATCAGACTATGTGAAAAATGCATGAGAAGACAAAGTGAAAATAAAAAATTGGGTCAACATGGAAGGGAAACCTAAATGCCCCCAACACTTTGCACCATCCCTAATTTTCCAAAAATAAAACAAAAACATGGAAGAATGATGATACAAATAAAAGAAGGTTTGAATGACAAAAAAACACTCCTATATCCAAACACCAACAAGGGTGACAAGGGTCATAAAGGAACACATAGCACGATTATGGGGGAACACATCTCAACACACACACATTTAATCTAAAGATAAAGAAGAGACCTCCCCCTAACACTCATCGACCAAGAGATCATTCATGAGCCTGTAGTGGTGGAATATTAAGGGGAGGAGCTTTTGACCCTCCCACAACAAGGGCTAAGGAAGAAGGCCCTGCAAGGTCTTCTCTGATAGGCTCTTGTGGAGATATGGTTAGCAATTTTGTGAAGATCATAGACAAGGCCAAAAATTCATCCAAATAGTTAAACATGAACTTTACTAGAGTTCCATGTCATACCTCAATGAACGAAGAGGACTACACCCAAGATTTACCACTTGGCTCACCGAGTGACTCAGGAGTGATGAAAAACTTAGGGGAAGTTGAAATTGGTTCGGTTACTAAGACAGAACAAGTAACCACAACACCACCCTTTGGAGAAGGTGGGTTCCTCTTACGCTCACCATTGCTAGAATGGGCCATCCTCTACTCTTTATTTTGTTGGGGGATGTGAACTCCCCACAAACAAGGCAAGAGGCATGGAGGAAGAGGAGGAGAAAAATACAATAGACACTTTTGAATTATTCAACATGTGCATGATTTTAGGGAATGGTGGGATATTTAGAAGGGATAGCAATAGGGGTGTCTCAATCGAAGGAGTGATAAACACCTACACCTTTTCAAGGTCAGGTGCACTCATACTCATAGTGGGAGTTGGAAGTAAGACTAAATTCAATTGAATGAAAGTAGAGGGGAGGAGAGAGGATGTCACAATAGGAGGTCCTAAAATAGGGGTGGTTGACTCCTCTTTCTTCTTCTACAAAGCGTCTTTCTCAATTGTGAGAGCCTTTCGCTAGCGCTTGCACTCACACACAAGGAAATTTCTATGACTCTTCGAGCTAGAGGCTAGGAGCTGCGAAGGGATGGAAGACTCCTACTCAACTATGGGAGTGTCCACTATAGCCATTTCCAGTAGAGGGACATGCTCTTGAATTGGAGTAGGAGCAGTAGGTTGAGAAACAATAGGGGAAGTCAGCTCTAATGCCTCAACAATGGGCCTCTTCCCATTTATTTTTTTGAAAGTAGAAGTAGTAGGAGGTCATGGAGGCTAAGACATAGAGGATTCCCCCAAGGACCCTTTCTTCTGCCATATCGAATGGGCCTAGGCTTCGTGGGAATAATGGGAAGTCAAACATAGGATACTTGGGTTTTCACCAAGCGAGTACCATAGGATTCTATTGCAAATGCAGAACATAATCTGATGGTGCCACAACATGGGGAGAGGGAGTGTCGGGGTGGACAGTTGGAGAATAAGAGGAGGATCCTTGAGGGCACTTCCCTTCTTTCCTTCAAGCCATGGTAACATCGTTGTCATATTTTAAGCAAGACCTATGTGAAACAACATAAGGTGATGGAGGGTACCTCACTCTAGGCGTTAAGTGCTCTTTCTTGTACTTCTAATAAGTCTAGTACAAGAGTTTCTTTCTAGGTGAGAGAGGACCAATGGATGCAAGCCAAAAGTGATCTAAAGAGTAGCTACCATGCACAATTGATGGTCTATAACCACTGTCATGGATCACATACATGAAACCCTCATGAATAAATTTTAAACATTTGTGCACAATTGAGGGAACTAATTTCATAGCTACTATGTTATGAGAATTTTTCCCCGTGGAAGAAAAAGAAAAAGAAAATAGAATAAAAGTAAATAAGTAAATAAATATAAGAACAAATGTAATAGTTGTAGAAAGAAAATGCAATAAAATAATAATTAGAGTTTTCACGAGATGTAATTATTATTTGTAAAAGGGTGTGTTGGTTGGAACTACCCTCTGTGTTGTATAAAACCCATGAAAACTAAATTATTGAGGCATGAATGAAAGAGAGGAAAATAAAGTTGAGCACATTGTGGGAATAGGGTTTCAAGGTTAGTAGGCTGTGAGTAGGACGGAGAAGGGGCACTCCTACAGTGGGTGTCCAACCTGGGGTACAAGTGCATGCACTCAGGATGGTCCTGGCTAGGGGATGGTTTTGTGGCATGAGTGTTGAGCATTGTTCCAATGGAACCAACACTCGTGTAGAGTAGCAAAGTCTGCTTTCCTCCTAGACTACTCACAGATGGAAGAGGCTAAACCAAGGACCATTCCGACAATAGTTGGGATTTCTTTTGCACATTTCCACAGATAAGTATTAAAGCTTAATAAATTATTTGAGCAATAAAGTGTTTAAGTCTTTTAAGTTTATTAAATTAATAATTTATTTACGGCATGCTTGAATGTACTGAGCATAATGGTTAATTAATTTATTATATTCCATTTAGTTGTAAATTTTTAAATACTATATTATTTTCTTAGCATAAAAAGGTTTTTTTAAATTAAATCATGAAATCATTTTAATTACTGCATTTTAAATTTGAGAATTAGTTGCATTTCATACTAGCTAGGGGATACCTAGCTTCACTTTGAAGAGTTCAGACCTTGGGATTATATGAAACAACAAGTTCATGATTTAGGTTTGACAAGGACTAACAAAAAAATACTACCAAGAGGAGGTATAGAAAGCCCGTTATGTGTACAAATGGTGCTCATAGGTGCATCATACCCATCTTTGCACAAAAATTTAATAGAAATGATCCCCTTAGATATGATATTCATCTGAGACATTGGATTAACAAGAACACCTCCTACAGTATTCTCATTGATTCACACAAGGATATAAAGAGGAGATGGTTCTCTACTAAAGCCTATTAGTAGATACTACGAGGTGAAGGTTATACTCGTACTAATACTCGTAGGATGCATAGAAGGGATAGGTAGTGAACCATAGATTTTTGGGTTCATATGGACTTCTCTAGCTCTCCTAGGGTTTTTCACCTAAAAGGAGAGAGATAGGGAAAAAAATGCTAAGGATTCATTCAAATTATGTTATGTGTGATGTTATTTAGACTAAATGAAATGATCTAAGTGCAACTAATTGATAAGATTTATTGATTAAATATGCAAAACCCAAGAAACAAGTTGTGTTTGAAAACACATTGTGTAATGCAACAATGAACTAGAAACAAATGCAAAGCTAAACATAAATGAATGAAACTTGAATTATGCACCTAAAATCTTGAAGGAGACTAGAAATTGCTTCTAAAACACTACTATGTTGATTTTCAAAACTAGAGGGACTCATTCGCCATTTTGGGTGAATTAGTCCCAATTTTGCCAAACTGTAACAAAGCCCATTTTTGACAAAAGGGTATCTAAAAATGTAAAAATCCAAAAACTGGCCTTGGGGTGGGACTCATTTTCCACCCATGGTGAATGAGTCCACTTTTGAATTTCTAGATTTTCAAAGGTGGATCTTGAAGATTCTGATCTGTACTTTGATGCCCTACAGGTGTCCGCTTCTGAAACTCTGATTTATAGGTTTGAAAATGATATTTCATTGATATGGGTATGTGTAGGATCATGATGAGCCAAAAAGTGGTGATATGATGGGTATTTGGCTGATGACTTTTGTTTTTACCCAAAATTGATGAAATGAAAAGGGTTTTTCAAGGATATTCTCAGCTTTCCACCAATATAAGTTATACTTTACTTTGAATGTAATAAATAATTATTATTCATTTTCTATTTGAATTATGACTAAAGTCCTAATTGATAGGTTGATTGAAAAACATCTAGATAGCTTTCAAATGGCATCACATTTTTTGAATCCAAAACATGTGTCACATTCTATGCTTTGCATACTATAGGATTAAAAAAAATGAATTGAATTTTATGAAGTTTTGAGCAAGTTAAGGTGGTTAGAGATCCAAATTTTTATATTTTTTAAAATTTGTAATAAAAAACTCATAATTAATTATTTACTTGAAATAAATTACAAAAAAATATGCATCACATATGGACATGAGTCCTCTACTTATATCTAAATTCTTATAAAAAAATAGTATCATTTTATTGTGGTTAGGGTGATTAGATAGACACCTACTTATTTATTCCTTTAAATTTAAGTACTACTGCATTGGAATTTCAAAATTTCACCAAATAGATTTCTTCTTTTAAATAAACCTAGTATTTTAGAAGCTACATTTAATTTGCTACAAATTGTATTCTTACATATTTTTGAAATAATATAGATAACTTATTTAAATTTTTACGTCAAGTTGCCTAACTTTGATTTTTTGCCACTTAAAGTCCCTTTTTTCCATGATGATCCAACACATACCCATATTTTTACCTTTTGAATTAGAAGAAGACCTGAACAACTTTGTAGTTCTTGATCTTCAATGATTTCCAAGCTTCTAATAGACCTAAATCTACAAACACATTAAGAAGAGAAGAGGAAATGGTGAATGTTAGGGCATGGGGGTTTTCCTTGGTCAAACCCCATTTAGGTAATTAAACCAAAATGATGAAAGAAAGAAATGAGACATGCAACAATGGAATTTATTACCTTGCCATGATTATTGATCTTGAAAATCTACAGCAATGGAGGAAGATTCAACCCTTGAATGTCTTAGAAAGCTTTCTTGATATCTTATAATGATAAATCCCTAAGTTGCTTGACTTGAGATGAAAGATTTGTGGATGAATGAATGATGAAAGATAAGAGAGATGTGAAAATGAGTTAAAAGACTTATATTTATAGGAAATTCACCTAATTTACCTATTAACACTTCATCACAGGTCAACATGAAGCAAAATTAAACTCAAGTTTCACTTTTTTCTTGCTCAAACGTCAAAATTGAGCCAAATGGGATTCATTCACCACACATGGAAAATGGGTCCCACTTGGATGGGACTGATTCACCATGCATGGTGAATGGGCCCCATAGGGGCTATTTTGACAACTCAAATGCCAAGAGATAAGGAAATAAGGTCTAAAATGCTACCTTGTCAGGTATTTGAACAATGTAGGCCTTAAGATGCATAATATGGGTTAATAGGGGCCTATTAGTGATGATGTAAATGTCAATTAGGGATTGGGACACTTAAATCAATGTGAAAGTGAGATTAAATACACTTTTACAACATTAAAATGAGGTCCACATAGCTTAAGGAGGTGCAAGAACCAATGTGAATGTGCAAGACACATTACAACACTAGTTTATCATTAAGTTTAATTCAAAAACATTTTAGATTGATGTGATAATGTAATTAAATATGTTTTATAATGTTGAATTAGGGAGAAATAGTGTAATTAAGTCTAGAAAAGCGTGAAAATCCTTTACAAGACTTTACAACACCTTTACAAGATGTTGTTGAAAGCATGCTATTCAATTTGCAAGGGTCCAAGACCTAGTGTGGATGCATAAAATGCCTCACAACAGTAGATTAAGACCTCGTCAAGCCCATTTTATCATGAATTAATTCATGTCAGGCAAAGGGTCTTTCTTTCTACGACATAGGTAGATGCAAAAGAGAGGCTATCATGCACACTAAATGATGCTCTCACGAAAATCTCCCAAAGGATCGAAATAAGATAGTGACCCAGTTAAGGCTTCATTCCATAACACCTATGGAACCTTCCAACTATGCATACTAGGGGTCATATGTAGGGATATAAGGTGAAATGTCTCAAAAATCTCACACCTACAATGCTCCTAAAATGTGAGGAAATGGCCCTTTAGTATTTCCAAATGGAAGCAAAATGGTTCACGTTGGGTTCACCAAAAATGTAAGAGAGGGGGACCAACCACATCAAGGATCCAGGTCATAGAGAGCCGAGAGTGGAGGGATACCCTAACTTACCTCACTCTAAAGGTGTTTTTTAGATAGGGATCAAGAATGATGATGACTATAAAGTACTTCAATCACTCTTTTGACTTGAAATCCAAGTTTAGGCTAGGTGAGTTGGTTTTCAAAGTCAATATTTTACCTTAGACAACTCTCTGTCCAAAGATGACAGTGCAATTATGGGATGAAAACACAACACAATGGTATCTCTCAGGTGCATTGACATCCATATGGTTAGAAAAATAGTGAACACAACAAAAACTACCTAAAAACAAACTAACAACCTAGCTAGTAAATCTAGATGATAAAAATAGAATGAGGAAGTGCAAGAAATAAAGACTCAAGTCATAAAGGAAGTAAACAAGAACTAGGGTGATGAAGATAATCTCACAAAAGTATCTATTTTCCAACTAGCTCCATGCATACTCTCACCTACACACAAGCAAGAAGGGGAAAATTGTTGGGGGCTATATAGGGGTTTTCCTCAATCAAACCCCCTTTTTGGTGTTTCCACCTCAATGGACAACCAAATAGCAATGAGATAGAAATATGTGATAAAGAGGTAAAGAAAGTAGAAGTTGCAATAAACACTACAAAATAGTTAAATTCTACTCAACCAAATCACAAAGGAGAGGAGCGAAACATTACCACCTCCACTAAAAAGTTCACTAGCCAATGAAGGGGAATACGGACTTGGAAAGGTCACCACAACCTCAACTATGGTGAAGGGAGGTCTCGTAAGATTCCAAGCCCACACTACTATGGCTTGCTTCACACTTTCTATGTGGCATTGATGGAGTGTTGTTGTTACAATGGAGTGATGAAATGCTACTTGAGAGTGAAATAAATGTTAGAGAGTGAAAATGAAGTGCTTAGAAGATACCAAGAGATGGATTGAATGAAGAATGGATCAATTTGAAGGAAGAATGAGGCAAAGAATAAGGAATTTTTGGGTCGACTGGTCAAAGAGGGACATTACAATTCATCCCCAATAGGGAGTGTAACACCTCTAACAACTTCAAACATAGGAATAAGTTAGGGATGGTAGTGTGTCATGCAAATATTTGCACATTCCGCATGCAACCTCAACAAATATTCTCTCACCAACACAATAGATAGACACCAAGAGGAAGGAAGGCAATTGGGTGATGTGGAATTTTTCCTTTGGATTTGATTTTCTAAGGTGAGGTTGTGTAAAAGGAGAATTTGTGTAAAGGGTGAAAATTTTATCCTATACAATGTGAAGTAGTTCACACAAGTCATATTCCATACCTCTTATTACCATATCAATAGCAATATGAACTACAAGAGTAGAAACTATAGAGTCATTGTTAGGGATACACAATTTATGACTAACGACCATAGCAACATACCTTATTACTGGATCAACAATCGATCTCAAACCAATCTCTTTTCCTTTAGAACTTGCACCTGTAACCTTAATTATTTCTTCCTCATTCACAACATTCAGTTTAGGAACTAGTCTAGAGGAACATAAACTAGTTACATCTCTAATTACTTCTTTGGTGACCAAATGTTCCTTATCAATCCACAAAGATTCATCATGAATTCTACTCAACACTATTCAAATATGCTTCTTCTCAAATTCAAACAAGGGGAATTTTCTCTAAACATCTAAATTTTTCTCAACTAATACTCTATAGGCATCATGGCTCTCTTTTAGTTCATTTTCCCAAAGCATGTTCAACTTAACTAATGACATTTCTTTTATCTTAATGTAAACAAATGCATAAATATCTTCTATAGGAAACACTTTCAAAGGGATACAAGAGAATGCACCAACAAACTATTTTGACACATTCCTCATATACCTCTTCAATGTAACATTAACTGCACAATTCAAAATATTTGAATTATCCATAGCAATAAAAATGAAAGATTATGAAAACAAGAATACCTCTAAAAATTCCAACAAGAAATATATAGATATTTTATTTCTGGAGCTCACTTCAAATTCATCTGCTATTTTCTTCAAGTTCTAAAACCTTGATTTCCCTTCTAAGCTTACTTTTCATTCTTCTCTAAAAATACATAGGCTTTTAAAATTATTTGAACTTATTTCTTTCATTCTGAATGATTTTGTAATAAATATTTCAAATTGCAGGTAGATTGCCTAAAAAACTATGTACACCTCAATTCTTCCAAATTATGTAGAATTCATTCTTCACACATGTTACTGAGAAAATACCTTGTTATCATATTAAGTATAATTCTATCATGATATGACATAAGTACCAATGTGGAAGTTTATTAGATTTTATGATGATTTCTCCCCCTTAGCCACTACTTTTATTTAGAAAAATTGATGGGAGTATCTTTACCAAAGTTCAACATAGATAAGATTGATGATTCATTTCTCCTAATACTTTCCATTTCCTTTCTTGCTTCTTCCAGATCAAAGGTTAGATCATTCTTCTTCATCGGATATAAGTTCTTCTTCCTTCTACTGTTACTGCCAGGGTGTTTCAGTTTTCTGCACTTACAACAAACAACATTCTTATTTCCATTTTCCCTTTTATCTAATAGATTGTCTTTATATCCATTCTTCTTGCTCTTAAAACCATTCATACTACTTTTGCAATCCTTCAACTTATGACCAAAATTCGTGTAGGAATGACAAACACCATTAAAGGATAAATACCTTTTAGCATCATATTGTTTGATAGGAATTTTTTTGGAATTACCTCTTCCCTCCTTGATTTCTCTATTTTTGTACGTCTTCTTTCCAATGAATTGATTTTCTTGAGAACACTGACCTTCCTCAAACCCTAAACCACTCTTATCCATTTCCATTCTTTGAGAGGTAATCAAATCATCAAGCATCGTCGAGCTTGTCTTAAATTTTTCTTCAAAACTTCTTACCCTTTCTAGATTAGATCTCAAGATTTATTCTTCTAATTCAATCTTTGCACATTCATCCATCTTCATTTGCATTTGAATTTCCAGAAATTCTTCAGTTATTTTCTTCTCATCCAATTGTTTTAGTAGGCTAGTGATTATTTATTCTCCATTACTCAATCGGTCACATGCTTCCATACTCTTACTTTGTAGCTCTTCAATGTACTCATTTTATTTTATCAAATTTTCCTTCTGTACATCCATTTCTTTTAAAAATTCAGTAGAGACTACCTCCGAAGGAAAAAAATTTCTCATATTCAAATTCTGGGGTATTCCTCAAGCTGTTAGGCTTCTTTTGAGAAACCAAGCTCTTATACCAATTTTTGAACATCCATAATACTGAGAGGGGGGGTGAATCAGTATTCCATAAACCTATAATAAAAGCCACTTAAACATTATCACAATTTTGATTGGATTGACAAGAGTAAACATAGAAACAAGTCAATCCAATCATACACATGAACACCAAGATTTTTACGTGGAAAACCCAATGAGGGAAAAACCAAGGTGAGAGTTAACTCACAATGTATTATATCTAGATAAAAATATTATGGGGATCACTGCTAGGACTCACTATCCTTAAAAAGGCTCACAAACTGAGTACAAAAGATGGCTCACTGCCAAGATACAATGATGGTGGCTCACTACCAAAATATTGAATTGATGGAATACACCTTCAATGTGCAGGATTCATTTCCACTGAAGCTCAGAATATAAAGTACTACCTCACATAACATTCGCTCAACAAAAATGCACTAATCACAATTGATAAAGCATTTAGGCTTAGATCTTCACACACTCAATCTCTTCACATTTCACATTCACTGCACATGTATATATTCTTCTACTCCTCTTCTTCTCATCATAATCAAAATACCTTATATATATATAGAAGAATATCTTATTCCTCAGTTAGGTCAGCCTAATTAGATGAACACAAAATAATCAAAACCTTCATCGTTGGAACCATATAAGTTTTAAACATTTTACTCGTATGGTGCATTAGGCCAAGTTGGGTATTAGTCTTCATAATATATTACAGTTACTGAGTCGTCCAAGACTAGAACACAATTCTCCAAAAGAACAAGTAATTCTCAAAGCAAACACCTTCCAAATTTGAAAACACATTAATTTCCCATCATACTACCAATAAAGAGACTATTAGCAAAACCACAACATAATAATGTTCACTTTAGTAGAATGTGAAGTCTTCTACACAGTAGACCACACACAAAATAATAGTAGGATACAGAGTTAAACTCTATTAGAGATATTATTTTCTTCACAACAAAAGATGTCTCAAGATCTAGGATATAGCTATCTGAATGAGTCAAGAAAACATGGTTAAGAGGTTAGAGTCATATCAGATCTTGCAATGAGTTCCAAACTCAAATACCAACACACTGATCCATCAAAAAGGAGTATTACTGATAGAGAATTTTTTTTGGTAAACCAAGCAAACTTCCCATATAGTTATTACCATGTTGACATCAATGACAACATAGGAAAAACCAACACAACCATCCATACTTCATGCTTATGTTGTAAATCTTCTAACACTAACATATGTATATTTAAGTGGAGTTTCAAATGTAAATTATTAAATCAATGATTCTTAAACTAAATTAATAATTCCACATGGAACTTGAGTTTAAATACAATTCCAGAGATAAATGAATAAGCCTTTAAAAATAACCCATTCTAAATCATGTCACATGTCCAATCAATATAGATATAGATAGATCTATAAAAAGTTTGAGCATATATTATTATATAGTTATACATGTACATATATCCAAAAAACAACTTAAAGCTCATGATACATATAATTTGGATCCTCTCTATATTTAATTATCTCTAAAATATTTTCATTATCTTCAATAGGAAATCTCCACTTTTTTTTGGTAGGTCCTCTTTTAGGTAAAGTTTCTAAATTTATTTTTGTTGTTATAACTAAGTGATTGTAATGTAGAACCTTTTGTCTTGACATATAATCAATAAATATAATACCATTTTTATCTATCTTTATTTGTTAATCTAATATTTTCCTTCAATAATGATTGATCCAATGTGATACTCTTGTCCATCACCATCTGTCATTGATTCCACCAATTTGCTTTTTGGTTGCATACATCTTAGTAGATAGTAATCTACACCTTCCACATTGTCAAGATCTACAACAGTGAAAATATCTCCTACACACACCATTTAAAGTTTACAAAATTCAAGTACAAATATATTTTTAATATATACCTTTATATATAAACGTGCCTGAAACTTGCATAGAATATATTAAAAATCAATTTTAGGTTAATCAATTTCTGTACCTGTAACAACTAAATCATATACATGTTCATAATCAATGGAATATAGAGGATCATAGACATTGAAATTTTCATTTTCATCAAAAAGAGGCATTGATATTAATTGTTTCATTTCCCATCATGAAACATAACCATCCCTAATATTCTCACATTGAACAATATTTGCATTGTCCTCAATGCAATCAACACAAAAACATGATTTTTATCTCACATTACTTGCATAAGGTATGCTACTTCCCATTTTCATTATTTGATGCAAACTTCTAATACCATGAATTTTTTGACAATTATAAGGATTTGATCAATCAATATCCGTAAATTACAAACATCCACTAGTGATTATTTTAAGTGAATATATATATATATATATAATTCAAATTTTAAAATTCAATTAAATCATGTACACAAACTTTGAAATTCAAATTTTAATGAATTTTGACTAGATGTACTTGTAACTTCCCAAAAAAACCATGTGTTGTATGTTGAGTTGCGAGCAAAAACATGAATTTTTCACCATTCAACAATTTCATTTTCATCTCGTATGGAATTACCTACAAGTACACATGTTGGAAAAATTTGTTACCTATTACTCTCAAGGAACTTGAGAATTTAATTTAGTTTAAATATATATCTAATTTTTAAAAAATATCTCTAGATTCTATATATATATATACATATGGTGAACTACCAACAAGTTCATGTTGATGAAGTGCATTCTTCACACATGCTCCTGCCCCATTGTGCTCTCCTTTTCCATGTCCACTCTCATAAAAATTCTACAAAATAAATTTGTGTCTAGAATGTTGATGGCTTAACCAAAAAAGGCTTTTGTAGACTTAAAATTATCCTGTGAAGTTCAAATAGTTACAATCAAAACAAATTAGCTTAAAAAAAGTAATTATATAAAAGTAATTGAACAATTTAAGTCTCAAAGTTAAAAGTAAATAAATAATAATAATAAAAAAAATGTACTTACCAACACATCCATCAAACCATATCCACTGTTGTTCTTTATTTATGCCATGTTGTCTCAGGTCTTCAAATTTTTTTTTGAAACAATGAATTACATAACTTCTATCATGACTCGTATCGTCACTGATATAAAAGTGAACCTCTTTGATGATAATTCAATCATCTTTGCTACTTTGTATTCTGTCAACATGTAACTCAGCATGCCTACAGAAAACTTGCACAAATATTAGAACTTGCTTTGAATGATAATATTGACTTTGAATCTCAATTTGAGGACTAAATGTATAGTTCTCAAATAAATATACAATAGAGAGAATACAACCTAGTGGAAAACAATTCTTTGAATCATGAAATTACTTAGCTTGCCATCTTACTCCATGACAATGTTGGATATGTGGATATATGATATTAAAAAATCTATTCATGAATTCATTGTAAGGAAATCAACTCTCTTTGAGATCAATTTTTTTGGCCTCAACTCCTAACTTCATTAAGTATGTCTCATATTCAAATCTCTTCCAAATAACTTGCATTTCAATATTTTTAACTTGTAAAAGATTCTTCAAATCTCCACAATCATTACATACATTTTTTATACACTAAACATTGAATTCATCTAAATCTTCTCATTTTTCACATACAAGAGAGTTCACAAATTGTGTTGTGCTTCCAAGGATGGCTAAATATCGATCAATCACTCCCATAGATTTTTATATGATTGTAGGTGTAGATCAAATTCAACATGATTTCAACAACAAGAAGTTTCACGTACTTTATTTATGCTTACAAATGATGGTCATTGTGTCTCAAACATCCTTTGAAAAATATTCACATTTGAAAATTCTTGCTTGAATGCTTCAAAAAATTCTCTTTGTAGTATGTATAAATTTTTTTGGATGAGAGATTTTTGTACCATCTTCACCTATTATTTGTATAGTACCCCTTATATTGGAAGAAACACGAGAGTGGTTGGTCCAATATTCAACCACCTATTTCTTTACATCTAAAATTCTATCTTTTTGAGGAACCCTACAAATATTTACCCAAATTTTCACAAATTTTCCATCTATTTCATTTATATTTTCAATATACCTTTGAATATTTCTCCTAGAAACATTTCATAATTCAAAAATTGCTTGAACTTGTCTTCTATGTGATAATTTCTTACTAGAAATTACAGTCATCAATGCTCTACATGTAGCACTTATATCACTAGATCGACTCTTGTTTTCAATACATTTCAATGCTTCTTGCAAGTTTTCAACAATTGTTTGTTTTAATGAATTTGATGAATTTTTCCTATTATCAACCTCCAACAACTCCAAAATAGGGGTCATTTCTTTTTATCTAAATAAATTTGCAACTAACTGTGCTCTTCCAATTAGAGATTTTTCTTCAAAATATTCACCCAATATTCTCTTTGGGTGTGATTTTAATGTGCTTTTAGATAACATATTCTCAGATGAAATATTATTGAAAAGAGAATCATCATCCATCTCCATCAAATTTTCCATACCATAGAAAACAAAATTACTAGGTTCAATTTTATCTTGTACCTATACACCACCTTGGTCATCAATATTTTCCATGGGTTGTTCTTTAGTAGATGTTCCTTCACCAGCTTTTCTCTCCGTCTATCTTGTTTGTGTTTGATCATACTTCCTCAATCTAGTCCTTTTATTCACTATCACAAATTGCACTCAAATTTGAATTCACCTACATACAAATTTGACACACATGAGCTTTCAATGAAACATGTACAGTTAATAATGCATAAATATCTAACACTCAATTATAAATTGTTCATTTGTTTTAAATCCAAAGTAAAAAAAAAGCATTCAAATTACAAACATATCACACATGAATAAAATTTGGTATCATGAGCTCATATTTGGTATATATATCAATTGAAAAAAGGTTCATCAATTAAAATTTCTTTAAATACATAAATTACAAACATATCATGAGAATATTTGGAATATATATCACTTGAAAATATTTAAAGCATGTAACTAGATGCACATGCTAGATCATGACATCACTTACTAGATCACCACTAAATGTGCATTGAAATATGTGGATCTTTTAATAAAATTCAAGTACTATAAAACATAGAAAGAGAAACATCATGAGCTCAATATATACCTAAATGTGTAGATCACCACTTGTATAATTTGCACATGTAATCAATTCAAGTGAACCTAATACATATGCAAAGCTAATGCAAGAGCATGGGAAAACTTGGACAACATGTAATAAATTTTGTTAACAATTAAAAAGGAAATGGACTTGGATAGAGGCTCAGTTAGTGTAGATGCCATGTAGGTGAGGTTGAGGAAAAACATTTAAATAAGGGAAAAAAACAAAAATTAATCATGCAAAGTATGAGTGTCTAGGGAAGGATGAGACAATATTGAAGAACTTTGTTCAAATCTAGCATCAAACTACCACTTCATCTCATTTTTCCTTGAATCTTGGAAATTAATGTAAACAAATTATTTCACACCTAAGGAGTTTGATGTAGGGGCACAATAGGTTGGATAGCCTAAGAATTATATAAAAGGATCTAGATGGTGAATACATGAGAGCAAATCATGTTACGAGGAAGGAGTTAAATGCACAAGAAGAAGCGATTGAACCCACACATGATTTTTCACATGCATAAGGCTAGTTTTCCCTAGATGGGTAGGATAGTATAATGAAAACCATGAGGGGAAAAGGCATGATACCTCTAATTTAAAAAATATATATTGTAATAAAAGGCTTATATGATGTGAAAGAGAGAAAAAATGATATATATCTCCTATGAAAAGGTATATATAGCAATGAAAGGATAAGATTACAAAGGGGAAGGCATGATTCCTTAAATGCAAGGATGTGACAAAAAAAATCACATTATGTTAAGGAAGAAGAATTAATGACCTAAAATGTAAGGATATAACCATATAAGCATAAGATGTAAAGGGATAGAGACATGATTCCGATAATATCAAGATGAAACATGATGAACGTAATGTAATGGAATGCATAATTCCCTCTAGTCTATGTGGTAACTAGATAAAAGTGTCATCCATGTGTTGGTATGTGGCGACTAATCATGCTATATTGTATAGCCCATGGTATACTGTACACCCCAACATGTATCCTTTCCGGGGTTTGGAGCCAGGCTGGGCCCTGGGTGGGGGTTTGGGGGCGACAGCCCCTGAGAAATTTTTTTCTCCTACTTTTTCATGTTGTCACCGAAAAAGGGAAAAATCAATGAAAAAAGGAAAAAACCCGATTTTGTAAAACTTTAATCTAGAAAATTCTAGGCTTGTTAAAAAGGGGTTCATATGGGGGTCACAGGATCATGAAAAATGCGATTATTCGCAAGATTGCAATAGGTTTTTGCACTAGATAATAAAAGTATTGGATGGCTGCAGTTTGGTGGATGTAGCCCAGATTGGGTGAACCACGTTAAATTCTCTATGTTATGATTTATTCTGTGTGTGTTTTAGTTTCTTTGTTTATTAATTAAATCTACATTTAATCGTTAGATATCTTCCATTTCTAACCCTAACACCATGAACATATATAGGATCGAAGAAAATAATCAATAGTCAAAGAATAAGTTGTGGAAAAGTTACATGCTCAAAAATTATCACAATACATGCATGAAAATTTAAGAATTAATGAGGAAACATGAGAAACCAAAATTATAAGGAAAAGATCATAAAATCCCGAGTACTAAACAAAATTATAATAAACATAAGAATGCAAAACATAAAATAGAAAAATAATATATACATAAAAGATAAGTCCAAGTTGGAAATAAAAGTAAAGGAAAAGGTAAATTTAATAAAACATAGGCATAAGGAGGATGTAATAACAAGAATGGAAGAACATAGAATTGGTGATCAATAATAATAAATCCAAAAAATTAATTCACATATATCTCATATTAGGTTGTTTCTATTTGTCATGGGTAAGCTCAATATCATCATGCAATAAAAGAAAAGACGATGAAGCATGAATGTGCATATGTATGATCTAGGCTAACAAAATAGATAATCAATTTACATATTCCAAGCATCATGAAAGTTATATATCTTTAATTTATTCATATAGGTCTCATATGAGCTGTGGGGGAATTTGGTGATCATGTGAAACACATCATAATGTATAAAATAAGGAAGGATATAAAAGAAAATGTGGATCTATGGACATATCTAATCATCATGATATGTAGAAGGAATAGAATCATAAGATGCAAAAAAATTGTGGGTCTTTGTACATCTATACACACCATAACCTAATAACCCTAGTTCTCAACCATATTCAAATAAAAAATGTAACTCCCCGCCATGCAACCCTAGGGGAAGTTGCAATTAACTACTCAAACACACTAATTTTTATTTGTTTAAGTACAATTAACATGTAAGTTCACTACCTATTGCCAACAATGCCATACGAGATTGGGTTTACTTAAACCCAAACAAGAAACATGAATTGAAACCATAACATTTAATTACTTAACAAATTAAATACACATACATTCCATACATCATAAAATACATCAAAGCATAAGAGACACTACTTGATTTCAAATGACAATAACTTACAATACGATTACAACTCTCATTCCCTGAATGAGGTAAATCCCTAAAAGAGATAATCCCTAAAAGTGGACGTAGCCATTATTGGGCGAACCACTATAAATCTTCTATTCTTCTATTTCTTTTAAATCTTTTAATTTGTGTTCTTATTTTTTGCAATTTTCTTTTCATTTGATTTTGCAAATTTCATCAACAATTGGTATCAAAGCTTAGTGGAGAAATTTGGTGCCGGAAGTCAGTGAAGAATTTTTGGAGCCATGGAAGATTGAAAAATTTGCAGGTCAGAACTTTGGTCTATGGAAGTTGCAAATGGATTTGTTGCTCATCAAGCAAGATCTCTCAAATGCATTGGCTAGAAAAGTCAAAGGGAAAGGTTCTTTATTAGATGAAGATTGGGAGAAACTAGACAAGAAAGCAAGAGCTACCATTTTTCTTTCATTGTCCAGTAATGTTTTATTTAATGTCTTAGTTGAGAAGACAACATAGGAGTTATTAGAGAAACTCTCTTCAATGTATGAGATAGCATCAACTTTGAATAAAGTATTCATTATGAAAAATTGGTATAATTTGAAAATGCGAGGAGGGATTATGTCTAATCATTTAAATGAATTCAATACATTAGTCACCTAGTTGATTTCTATTGGTATTAATTTAGATGATGAGATCAAGGAAATTTTATTACTATGTTCTTTAATCAATAGCTGGGAAGGTGTGGTGATGGAAGTGAGCACTTTAGTGGCTGCCAAAAGCAAATTAAAATTTGATGATGTTGCAACCACTCTTCTTAGTGAAGATATAAGAAGAAAAAAATCAAGAGCCCTCATATAGTGATGCCTTGACTACTATAAGTATTGATAATAGAGGAAGAGGTCAAGATAAAGGCATAAATAGCAACATAGGAAGATCGAAGTCCATGGGCAGAAACAGTGATTGTTGGTTTTGTGGAAAACTGGGTCACATAAAAAAGAACTATTGGAACTATAAAAAAGGAACAAGAAAAGGTGATCAATAATGAATCCAACACAACATACCAAGAAGATGTAGGTGTTCTTGTTTTAACTGAAGAAGAAATTCCAATTAATGTTTGGGTGCTTAGTTCAAGTTCATCATTTCATGTCACTCTATGCAAAGAGTATTTCAAAAATTTACAAATTGGTGACTTTGGTAAGGTTTTTCTTGGTAACAATGAATCTTGTGATGTTGGGAAAGGGGATATTTCATTAAAACTGAAAAATGGATATACTTGGTTGTTACATGATGTTAGATATGTTCCTGAGCTAAAAAAAAATGTGATCTTGGCTAGACAATTGGGTTCTCAAGGTTGTGAAATTAGTTTTGAATCAAATAGATGCAAAGTTAAAAAGGGAGCCTTGATAATTGCAAGGGGCAGCAAATTAGGCACCCTATATGTAATAGGGAGTAATGTTGAAGTGGAAGTTGTTCCTCCTACTTTAGATTCATCATTGTGGACTACCAAGAAAAGGTATTTGGATCAATTAGATGCTGAAACTAATTCTAGGTTATTAATAATTTTCTTAGTATGTTTGATAGTGATAGTTTTGGGGATCACTTATATGATGGTGAGTAGGTTGATACCATAGAACCTAGGGAAGATGAAATTAATGGCGATGAGAGTGAAACTTTGAAGGTGATCAAAGATAAGACCATTTGTAATGGTGATTAGAGTGAAAGTTTGGAATTAGTTTGTAATGGTGTTGGTAGTGAAACTTGTGCATCTTGAAATATGTCCACCACCATGGAAGATGAAGCAGCTAAATCTTAGAAGTTTGCTATCAAAGTTGGTAGTGAACTTGGTGGAATTGCTCGAATTGTTGTGTTCTTTTTTTTAAAAAAAAAAAATTTATTTACCTTTTAGAAACAAAAAGCTTTGATATTTAGGCATTAATCACCATTGCTGGCATAGGGTACATGACTGCAAAATTAGAAGCAGAGCATTGGAAGGATAAATTAGAAGATGTTGATACTAGAATGTATGAAGGGGTGGATGAACAATTTTATATGGTGCTTAAGATTGATCGAAGATCCGCTGGTGCTACTAAGAGAGGTGGGCCTAGGGATAGGTCTATGGAGTTTTCAAAGTAATGATTGGAAATGGAGGGGATATCTCTTAGCAACTATTTGTTCTTCAAGTGGGAGATTCTTGGGTTTAGTGAAGCCCAAATTAGCAAGTTTCTCTCACATATTCGAAAAGGATTCCTTTTGCAACTAACTTCTTTTTCCATGTATTCGCAAAATTAGAAGTTGTCCTTTTTGATGGATTTTTCCATTTATTGGAGATGAGATTGATTTATAAATATTGGTTGCTTGAATATGTATTGTATTTAGAATTAATAAAAGAGATAATCCCTAAAAGTGGACGTAGCCATTATTGGGAAAACCACTATAAATCTTGTGTTCTTCTCTGTCTTTTAACTCTTTTAATTTATGTTCTTATTTTCTGCAATTTTCTTTTCATTTGATTCTACAATTTTCATCAACAATTATAAATATAAGGTTCTATTATACTATATCCAACATTAATAAATGTATGTTAACTACCATTTCATTCCACTAGGCTAGAATATAGACATGTATTTTAAATGATTATGTAAATTTTGTATCAATATGTTAATATTACAAAATACATGTAAATTGTATTTAATATGTAGCTTCCATTTCCTCTTGTTAAGCTAGAATATAGGCAGTAATTATTATAGATGTTGTATTTTCTATTATTAGTACTAGTTGCCAGCAACATTATGAGTTTTGTTTTTTCTTGATTAATTAGTTATTAATAAACTATTTTTGAACCAATTTGAAATGCAAATTTTTATCTTTTTGAAATAAAATTTAATGTTCCTAAATTCAACATGTAAAATATTTAACATTATTAATTTTTAAAATTATTTATGGTGAATATGATTGACTAAAATTTTTTAATAGTTTTTACCTTTTTTCCATATGCATTGTTTTTTATAAGTTAAGCTATAAATAGGTAAATTAAATAATAAGGATGAACTATTACTTTTCCATTTTTTAAGGAATTTTTTTATTAATTTAATTTAAATAAACCTAAGAGTTCTAATAATCTATATACCAAAATTTATATTTAATTAACAATTTATATTTTTAATTAAAAATTAATATTTTATATTAAAATAACATTAATGATAATTAAAAAAATTATTTTAAGAAATATTCTTCATTATTTTTTTAATAATTAATTTATATAATATTATTTTATAAATTTAAAATATATAATTATAAATAAATATGTTAACATTTACATAATTTTAATAATTGATATTAATTTTCCATATCTTATAATGATTCATTTTAATATGTTTAATAATTTTTATTTTTATTTTTTAATATATTATTAATATTATTTTTTGCTTTATAAAACCATATCTTTAAGAGTTATTTATATACTTTTTATAATTTTATTAATACAATTTTTTTTTTATTTATATACTTAATTAAAAATTTATAGTTTTATATGAAAATAATTTTAATGATAATTAATACATTTATTTTTGAATTATTTTATTAAATGTTTTATATTTATTTTTATATTGATAATAGTTTACAGAATTGGTCATTTTGATCAATCATACAAAATTACAACCTTATGACTATACTTGGTTTATTTTCATGTTATACATAGTTCTTTTACATGTTATGCATGCTATGCATAGTTCCTTTACATAGCTTTTTATGATCACATATCTTCATAAAGAAAATAGTAGTACATTAACCTCTTAATCTTGTTTTAGATTTTCTATTTTTTCACTTCTTGTACTGCAACTTTAGGGTCTTCTTTCAAGAAGTATTTTAAACCAGGTTTGCAAAAAAGCCACTGGTTTTCTTGGATCAATTCCTTGTTCTTGATCTCCACCTTGCTATTCTTCATCAACTTCTAAAGCTTTCCTTTGGAGGCCTCTAGCGAAATAGAAACTTGCACATACACATTATGCTTTGTGAGTCTTCTATTAGACTCAGTAAGTACCATCCTAGTGCCTTGCATTTTTTTTGCATTTCTTGATTTTCAAAGATGCCATAAAATTTTAGTATTTAGAATCAACCAAAGTGCATATTAGGAGCCTTTCCTAATTTATCAAATTTCCCATGATAATATCTCTTACCTTCTTTTCTTTTCTACCCCCCACCCAAATAGATCAATTTGGAATAGTTTCCAAACTTACTTAGCATAAAAACTATCAAAGAATAAATGAAAGACAAATTCATAATTTTTTGCAAACTTCACAAATAAAAGAATTGGTTTTAGGATCAAAACTTGGTAGTTTTTGTAACAACATCCACCCGAATCTTGGTTTTTTGGGCTCAAGAACATTACCCCAACTGTTAGTGAAGATCTATTCCCACTATTTTGGATTTAAGTTCAGGATCCAATTTTTATTTAGTGAAGATCTATTCCCACCTTTTTGTTTTTCTAGACAACACCATTCCCAACAAACTACATGTGAGTATGTGCAGGATCATCATGAAAGAAAAGGCCCTTAAGTGGAAAAAAATTCAGAAAAATAAAAGTTAGGCAACTTGAATTAAAAATGTGAATAATCTATCTATATTATTTCAAAACTATGTAAGAATAGAATCTATAGCCAATTGAATGTAGTTTTTAAACTACTAGGTTTTTAAAAAAAAATCTATTTGGTGGAATTTTAAAATTTCAATGCAGTAGTACTTAAATTTCAGGCAAAATTAAGTAGGTGTCTATCTGACCACCCTAACCGCAATAAAATGATAATATTTTTTTCAAGATTTTAGATATAAGTAAAGGACTCATGTCCCGATGTGATGCATATTTTTTTATAGTTTTTTCAAAGTAAATAATTAATTATGATTTTTTTATTACAAATTTTAAAAAATATAAAAACTCGTATGTATGACCACCTTAACTTGGTCAAAACTTCTTGAAATTCAATTTTTTTCATCCTATAGTATGTGAAGCATAGAATCTGACACATGTTTCAGATTTAAAAAATGTGATACCATTTGAAACTATAGATGTTTTTTAGTCAACCTATCAATGAAGACTTTAGTCGTAATTCAAATAGAAAATCAATAATAATTTTTTATTAAATTCTAAGTAAAGTATAATTTATATTGGTGGAATGTTGATATTATCCTTTAAAAACCCTTTTTATGGGAATGTGCAAGATCATGATGGGCCAAAAAGTGGCAATATGATGGGTATGTGTAAGGTATGTGGCTGATGACTTTTTTTTTACGCAAAATTGATGAAATGAAAAAGATTTTTAAAGGAGATTCTCAACTTTCCACCAATATAAATTATTCTTAACTTTGAATTTAATAAATAATTATTATTCATTTTCTATTTGAATTACGACTAAAGTCCTAACTCATAGGCTAATTGAAAAACATCCATAGCTTTCAAACAATATCAAATTTTTTGAATCCAAAAAATTCATCACATTCTATGCTTTGCATACTATAGAATTAAAAAAGAAAAAAATGAATTTAATGAATTTTTGACCAATTTAATGTGGTTAGACAGATGAGTTTTTTATATTTTTTAAAACTTGTAATAAGAAATTCATAATTAATTATTTACATGGAAAAAAACTACAAAAAAATATGTATCACATTGGGACATGAGTCCTCTACTTATATCTAAAATATTATAAAAAAATATTATCATTTTATTGTGGTTAGGGTGGTCAGAAAGACACCTACTTATTTTTTTCCTTGAAATTTAAGTACTACTGCATTGAAATTTCAAATTTTCACCAAATAGATTTATTTTTCTTTTAAATAAACCTAGTAGTTTAGAAACTACATTCAATTTTCTATAGATTCTATTCTTACATATTTTTGAAATAATATAGATAACCTATTCAAATTTTTATGTCAAGTTTCTTAACTTTGATTTTTCTAAATTAAGGGCTTGTTCTTTCCATCATGATCTTGTACATACCCTTATTTCATCAATTTCAGGTAAAAAAAAGGTTGTTGACCACATACCCTACACATACCCATCATATAACCACTTTTTGGCCCATCATGATCATGCACATACCAATTTATTTTCTTACGCCCTTCGACATCTGACCAAAGGCACTGCCTTATGCACCTTTGAATCTCATTTACTTTGTATCCACTGAATAGCAAGATCGAGGAATAATAGATATTATAAGAAGAAAGAATTTTCTGGCAATCCTAAGCCCTCCTTGCTTGTTTGGCCTAGGGAGGGAAAGCCTAACTAGGAAGAAATCATTTATTTTCCTCCTCTATGTCCCAATATTGAGGGTTGAGATTTAAAACTTTATGATTATTTTCCCCTTTGGGGGTTATTTGTGATGCAGGAGCATCCAGTGGTGTAAGGGAAATCTTGCATCACCCAAAAATAGTTAAATTTCAAGTTTATCATTTTTTAGATGTTTTTACATTTTTGGATACCCATTTTTTCATAATGAAATTCCCAATTTACAGTTTTTATTTTCTATTCCGGGTTGGAAGATATTGCAGTTTTAGTTTCCCATATTTGCACCTGAAAACCTTCTGAGTGGGATTTGAGGCACTTAGAGCTTCCGGATCAGCCACAAAACTTTCCAAAATTGGCATAGCAAATTTTGAGCGCGTTCTTGACTTCGAGACCTTTCCAACGGTTCAAACGGTTCGTGAATCGGAGCCTTGGATCAAAAGTTATGGCCTCGGGAAGTTGGCACACTTTCTAGAAGATACCATTGCAAATGCTCTTTTGAAATTTGAACTTCATGTTGTAAATTTTCGGCGCCAAACCACCTAAACTCAATTTTAATGTTGTTTTGGCTCCAAACTAATGAGGAGCTCTATTTATGGGCGGGTTTTTCTAATTTTTGGGTAACTTTTTGGGGACAAGCTTGCATGTTGCGAAAGGGTTATCCTGTAGCTTTCTGTAGCTTGCATGTGTTGTAGAACTTGGGGATTTGAGATCCTCTGCATGTAAGAAGCTCCATTTTCTGAATAATAAAGTTATTCTCTTATTTGTGGGTTATTTTCTATGTCTCGGGTTATTCCCTCATCAAGTGGTATCAGAGCAAGGTTTTCTTGAGCGTGTGGACAGATCGCCGATCGTGAGGTAGTTCGCACTAGGACCGTGGTTGTGGGTCGAGGTCAAGAAAGATTCCTCTAAGAGTGATGCCTGGTAGGCATGGTGGTGCCAGAGGTGGTCAGGGTGGCAGAGATGTTGGTGGAAGAGATGCACTGGCAATCCTCTAGAGACAGGTTGATGCATTACAAGAGCAATTGAGAAGAGGGTTAAAACTGAGGGAGGAAAGTGAGGATGAAGGAGAGGAAGAAGGCTCAGATATAGAAGAGGAAGAAGAAGTAATTGATCAAGACCAAATGCGGCTAATAAGGGCCATTTCGAAGATTGGGAAAAGACCTAGAGCAGAAGTCCCTAGTTATTCGGGAAGTCTGAACCCGAAAGAGTTGATCAATTGGATCAACGAGCTAGAAGACTATTTTGAGTATGAGGAAATAGAGGACCCAGATCGGGTTAAGTTTGCAAAAATGAAGCTAAAGGGCCATGCCAGTATTTGGTGGAAAGAGGTCCAGTTGGAAAGAAATCGAAGAGGAAAAG
>VDFB02104664.1:0-43703 GCA_007258455.2 Sequoia sempervirens | reverse complement strand
CAACTCAACTCTAGAACCGCAAGTCATTTAAAACTTCATCAAAGAGAAATACAAACCAATAACATTGCTCCCAGACCTCAATAAGAAATATAGAAAACCATAGTTCACAACTAGTGAACACAACTTGTACTATGCAATGAATCCACAGCTAAAAATATGGATACAACATCTTCCAAAAACCATGAACAACATTTCTTAACCACAAAAACACAAGATTAAATCTAGACCAAAACTTGGAGCAACCACTGAAAACTTACAACATATCTTCATTACAATTTTCTCAATATGCTCAACATATACAACCAATAGCAACTAGTTGATAACTAGTTGATCAGTTGAAATAAATGACAACACATTCAATCTTTCCATTCTTGAAAAAATCTCCCCTTTGTCATTGATGGCAACACATGATGTGAAAAACCATGAAAGACACCATACTAGCTCTAAATACACTTCTCAAGATTTTTCTTTCTATTTCTCCCCCTTGGTAGATAATCTCTTAAATATTATTCCTTTTCTTCTTCACATGCTTCCTCTCCTTTTTAACATGCTTCCTCTCCCCCTTTGATAACAATGACAAAGGAAAAAGATAATTTACATTGATTTCTCCTTTGACATGAAAATAAATACTCACAATGATAACACTTGATACTACTTGCTCCCCCTGAGAGGTAGCCACCAAAACATTAGTCTAGAAGAAAGATAGATCCATAGATCCACTAGAATGATGCATCTCCATATGTATCTAGTTCAAGAAAGGAGGGGAAATTACCCCTAACTTCTCCTAGAGATACTCAAAAGTATCTTTAGGAAGAGCCTTCGTGAAAATATTAGTAATCTAATCCTTCATCAAAACATACTCAAGCTTTGCTTCATTCTCCATGACCTTCTCTCTCAAGAAATGGTACCTAATAGATATGTGATTCATCCTCAAGTGCATCATAAGATTCTTTGAAATGTTAATTGCCAATGTATTATCATGGAAAATAGAAATAAGATCATCATATACCACTGTAATATCCTTCAATTTCTCTTTCATCTATAGAACTTGTGTACAAAAATATGTAGCAAAAATATACTCAGCTTCAATAGTAGACAAGGATACTAGATCTTTCTTTTTTCTCAACCATGCGACCAATTTGCATCCAAGAAAGAATGCACCACCACTTGTATTCTTGTTGTCATCTAGAAATCCAACCCAATTTGCATTTGTATATGCACTAAGTGTAAATTCAATATCTTTAGGATACCATAATCCATAATTTGGGGAACCATTCAATATCTAAATATTATTTTAATAGCGAAACGTGTGTTTCCTTAGGATCTTCTTGAAATCTAGCCACAAGATAGACATCATACATAATATCTAGATCATATAATTTGTTATGAGGGCTGGACTGTACTATCTTGTGGTGGTTTAGGAGGATGAAGGTGATCATTTATTGCTTCTGTTAAAGGTAGAGGTTTATTTTCTTTGTTGTTTTCAATTTGTGTTTGATGAGCAAGGAGACGATGACAACGCCTACACTCCCTATCACCATAGTTTCACTTAATTTTATTTTGAAGTTGTTGAGGTGTAAGAGTGGGTTGATCCACCATAGGTTCCTTTTCTTCCAGATTGGGAAGAATGGAAGAAACCAAAGAATATGGGTCAATCACTTTCTCTTTGGCTTTATAAACTTGTTTAATGTGAGGAGGCATGACAAGATTGGTTTCATTCTCTCTTGGGAATTTAAACAAGGAAGGGGAAGTGCTAATGGTTGGGTGCTCATGAGGTTGTATTATTTGTTCAATGCTAGACTTAAGCTAAAGCATGGTTTCATCAAGGATAAGAGCAGCACAAGTGGACAGGGACATGTTACCAAGAGACAATTCAATTATGCATTTGGCTTTGAAATTTTGATAGGTTATGAAAAAGAAGTCCTTTCAAGGGGTGATGGGTTCCATAGGTTCAGGCCAAAAGGATTCTAAGGAAAAAATACCTTTAGAGGACAATGGATTAAAGCAACTATGGTGTATGGTAAATATTTCATCGCCATGTGAAAAATTCAATCATTTGTGAACAATCGAAGGAACAACTTTCCTCGAGCGAAGCCAAGGATGAACTAGCCATAAACGAAATTGATCTGATTGTGGAATAATAGAAAATGTTACCTCCATAGTTTTGGGTCTTATCTATAATGGGAGTACAATTGATTCAATTGTAAGGCATACAAAACTAGTATTTTTTTTAATCCATGCAGTTTGTTTATTATAATCATCTTGATAGAGATCATGTAATACTAAAAACTCTTTTGCGATCACATTCATGCCATAGGTAGGATCTATTAATATCCCATTGGTGGGCTTATCATAGATTCTATCAGCTATGTAAATAGGACCACTAGGAAGCTTTTTAAGTTTATCATGAGAAGAAAATGTTATATCAAGATATTTTTTGGGTGGACCCTTACAAGGGACAACGTCTATCGAACCCACAAGTTCATCCATAGGATTGACTTGGGTAACATATGGAGTAATATCATGTTGTTCATTATTTGTATCAATGTTCATCACATGAGTGTTTGAAGGTTAACTAGCCTTGACAAATGAAACATTATGTTTAGGAATAGGGTTGGTAAAAATTTGTAAATTATGATTAGGGGGTGCAATGGACTTATTGCCTTGATCATTGACATCCACAATGGACAAACGACCAGAACCAATGAGGTCTTAAACTAAGTGTTTGAGATGCTTACATTGTCCAGTGTCATGTCCATTTTGGTGATGAAAATGACAATAAGAATTAGGTTTAAAGGTGGGTGGTAAAGGCTTGGTGGTATCAAGTGGTTTAATAATGGGAAAAGTTATCATCTGTTGTTGGAGAAATTGATTCATTGTGTTATCTAGAGAGTATTAGGTAAGGGGGTAAATTGTCTCTTTGGGTCCCCATAGATAAAGGGAACCACTGCTTTAACAACTTCCACTTGAATCTAAATATGTTGGGTTAGTTACAGAGAAGGCAGATTGAACTATAAAAATCCCTTATTTGGTTTTCTAAAGTTTTGTGCATTGTTTTGGTTTTTTTTCTTAGACTTCTCAACTCGGTTAGAAGTGAACTTTGAATAACGACTAGAAACTGAGTTGTGATAGTAAAAAAGGGTCATGCACAAATGCATGAAAGAAGGAAATTTCATCATAGTTAACTTATCCTGAAGGTGAATGTGCAATATTTCAATAAACATCTTTTGTAGATGTGAATTAGGAATCTTGACATCAATTTGAGCATACAATGACTGATAATGTGAAATGAAATCAGTTACTTTTTCATCTACATTTTCCTTACATTGCATTAAATCAACCATTATCTTTTTGGGAGTCATATGGTCTTGGAAATGACTTATAAAGCCATGGGTATGTGTAGGATCATGATGGGTATGTGTAGGGTATGTGGCTGATAACTTTTTTTTACCCATAATTGATGAAACAAAAAGGGATTTAAAGGATATTCTCAGATTTGAATACTATAGGATTAAAAAAATTGAATTTTATGAAGTTTTGACCAAGTTAAGGTGGTTAGACATATGATTTTTATATTTTCTAAAAGTTGTAATAAAAAATTAATAATTAATTATTTACTTGGAAAAAATTGAAAAAAAATATGCATCAAATCAGGACATGAGTCCTCTATTTATATCTAAATATTATAAAAAAATATTATCATTTTATTGTGGTTAGGGTGGTCAGACAGACACCTACTTATTTTTCCCCTAAAATTCAAGTATTACTGCATTGAAATTTCAAATTTTCACCAAATAGATTTAAAAAAAAATAAACCTAGTAGTTTAGAGACTACATTCAATTTGCAATAGATTCTATTCTTACACATTTTTGAAATAATATAGATAAATTATTAAAAAAATTACATCAAGTTTCCTAACGTTTATTTTTCTGAATTTTTCGCCACTTAAGGGCCTTCTTTTTCCATGATGATACTGCACATACCCACATCTACAAGTTCATTAAATGATAAGATTGAATGATTGGGTAGGTTTGTAAACCACTCTAATGTAGTGTCCTTTAAGGTCCTAGGAAAAAAAATTGCTAATAGTTTATCATCAAGGACAAAATAATTGCATAATGTAATATAGGCATTAACATGATTAGTAGGGTCTCCTTTACCTCCATACTTCTCAAACTTAGGCATCTCAGTTCCTTGTGCCATATGTGTTCTCAAGATCTCTAGAGATAAGGGGCTACTGTGGACATGATATATGGGTGGAAAATTTTGAATTTGGCTAATGGTGGATATTTGTTGTTGCATGGATGAAACAATGTTAAAGAGTTGTGTAATGATGGGGTCAGTGTAAGTGGTATGGGGTGGAAGAGAGAATGGTGATGTAGAGTATGTAATGTTAGGAAAAGTGAAAGGAACACTAAGAGGGATGAAGGCAGAATATGGAACATTTGATGCCATAAAAGAACTAGGAATGCTAGTTGGAATAGCAAAAGGAGCCACATGACTAACCTATTGCATGATTATTGTAACTTGAGGAGTGGTATAAGTGGGTATGGATGTTATGGTTGAAGGAGGAGGGATGTGAGATCCTCCTTGGATCACAATAATGATTGGTGATTGGGATGTGGAAGGAGCATGTTGGTTGTATATATTAGCTATTATTTTCATAATTTGTAAGCCATCATCACTTTCAATCAAGTGATGAAGTTTTTCTATGGTAGGAATGGCAGTGGTGGAAATGTTTTCAAGGATTAAATCTTGTTCCAAATGTGGAAAATCCTCATGAATACTAATGAATTTTTCTTATGGAATGAAACTAGTTTATGTGTCAACATGCATTGGATGTGAAGATAAATGCATACTAGTGGTATTATCCATGCTTAATGCACCATTGTCCATACAAGGAGTAGGAGCTCTTGAGATCTAAAGATCCACAACAAAATTTTCATTGCGGGAAGCCATGAGTCTAGAACTTCGTCTCACTAAAGTATTATCAATAGGGCACCAAACACTCATATAAGTACCACAAAATATAGGGTGAATGAAAATGAAAACTAGGAACAAAAAAATGCTAATGATAGAAATTTTGTAAACTGAAACAAGAAGGTAGTAACAAGAAATAGAAATTTTGGGAAAATTGTGAAAATGCTAGAAATTTCAATGGAGAAAATGCAACTAGACTGATTCGCCCAAGGTGGCGAATGAGTCCAGGTATGAGATTTTATGTATTTTTCAAAAAAATTAAAATAATTTCAATGTTTTTTAGATTCAAAATGAGGATGCAAATGCAAAATTTTTAGCTTTTGAATGATATGATATGCAAAAATGAAGTCTATATGAGTCTTTCACTAATGCAATTTAAGAAACCCTAGAATGCAAAAACAAAACAAAACCTAATTGAATGTTGATGCAAGGACACCTAGGATGCAAGATACAATTGAAATAAACAAGATAAAGTGTTCAATATGAAAGTTCACCAAAATGAACCAATAGTTTTGATGTGTTTTATGAGCTTCTCTTGCACTCTCAGGATCTTTCACCTAAAAGGAGAGAGATAGAACACTAAAATTGTGGTGGTTCATTCAAATAAAGGATTGTATGATGTAATTAAGACTAAATGAAATGATGTAAATGCAACTAAATGATGAAATTAACCGATTATTGATGCAAAACCTATGAAATATGCAATATTTGAAAACATAGTAAGATATACAAGAATGAACTAAAATATGAACAAATACAAAAAAAAATGAAAGAGGTTGATCAAAGTGCACCTGGAGGTAGATTGAAGATCTTAGAAGATTTTGTAATGTTGGTAAAATCATTGCAAATCACCAATGGGACTCATGGAGAATCAGTCCCGCTATTGGTAAAATCTCTTGAAACGGGTTTCTAACTGTCAAGAACTAGAATTTGAAAAAATAAAAAATTTCACCCTTAAGAGGGGACTCATTTTCCACTGATAGAAAATCAACCCTCTCCCAAAATTCTATGAAATCAAAGGTCAATTATATAGCTCTAGATCTGCAGTTGTCTTCTTGCTGGGTTGATAGAGTCAAATCTACAGAAATTGGACTATAGGTTGTCTCCAAGGATGAAATAAGGTTTTGTTGACTTGAAAAACTTTGTTGACTTCTTGACCACCTTTCAACACCTAATTTATTAAAAAATCTGCATACAAAAGTCTTAAAAGCACACATGCAAAAAGGGAAAAATGGTTAAGGGTTAGAGTATAGGGATTTTCCTTGGTCAAATCCCACTTTAGTAATCAAATCCTTAATGAAGAATTGGAATGAAATGAACAAGGAAAGATGAATAAATATATGTGAATGTCCTTAACTCACCACAACCTTGTTGAAGAAATCCAAAGTTATGTCAATGGCTACTCCAAGATGCTTGATTGATGCTTGATTGAATGATGCAAAGTGCTCAAATGCTAATTGATGTTTAGTGAATGAAAGTGAATGAGGAGATGTAAAATGAGGAGAAAAACACTTATTTATACACATCTATGCCCTAATAACCTAATGATACCTCATTATAGGTTGACATAAGGTAACTTTGAATAAAAACCCAAAAGGAAATTTGAATTATTTTGATTTTGGATGTAACACCTCTCTAACTCTAGTCTGGGAAAGATAGTATTTTGATTTTGATTTGATATTTTAAATGTTAAATGTTGCTATGATGAGATTAGACATTCATGATTAGTTATTATTCTGGGTTATATGCTTATACATTAATATACTATTATCATTGATTTTGTATGATTCTGGATAGGGAAGGGATGATGTTGTAACACTCATATCCGAGAGGCTTATGATATCATGACCCTCTCCATGATGATTAATGTTGCTTAGATTAGATATAATATATATTATATGCACATGTACTTTGACGTGTGATTGGAGTGATGCAAGTACTAAGTATCAACTCCACTTGGATCCACAGTCCTGAGCATACTCATATTCCTTGATGGTGGTTACTGGAGGTAGTCATTGATCCGGGGGACAATTTTTCAGTGAAAATTGAAGTGTTCCCAATGCTCCAGATTTCAGCTTCATCAGAAAGAGAACGACGTCCTGATTCCAACGCAACTTGAACGGGTCGAAAAGGACTCCGTTTGTGCAAGTTACGGCCAGTCAAACTTCCAGTCAAACTGGCTTCAGGGGCGTCCAGAAGGTGGAAAAAATAAACATCTCAGAAATTGACAGAATCAGCATCATCGCGAAGAGCTCGTCGAGATGATTCTGACGACGTTCGTTTCGTCAAAATCCGACGTCGTACGCTCAAGATACAGGCAGTCAAACTTCAGTCAACTTGAGGGTATAGAGGATGACGTCAGCAGATTGTCCGTACTGTACGGATTCCACATGGTCGAATTCCAGCGAAACACGTGGCATATGAGTCATCTGTACAGACCAATCATTGGCTGACACGTGTCCGTCCGTACAGGTGACGTGGCAGCATACGTGGCAGATCCCGGCGAGTTAGAGCACGACACATGGCACCTAGTCAACGACACGTCATCGGATGAGTCAGCTTTTTGGCGAATCAGGGCTCGACACGTCAGCATCTTTGTCGGCGTACGATTGGTCCTCGTCGACAGATAGCATGGCAGGGTCTTTCCAATAAATGGTTGACACGTGTCATCTTGGTTTACGCGCCTTTCCGTCTAATGATTGACTTTGTTTTAACAAAATAAGGGAGAGGGGATTCGACCCCGAGATCTTCTCCCAAGCGACTCGCGCGATAGTCGGTAGCCGTTGCATCCGCCGGGAGATGCTTTACCATATATAGTTTATAGTTTGTTTTGTTGTTTAGTTCGTTGGATTTTGGTTTAAAATGGCCGGTCGGGGTTTTGAACCCCCGACCATTCGGGCTAACAAAAAGTGTTTAACCACTGCGCCACACAAGCACTCTGAAATACGAGTGGCATCGGTTCAATTTGTTATGATACTGTTGACCGAGCCTTATTCAAATGGCCAAATAAGGCCAAAACAAACAAAACCATCAAAACCTCCTAAAACAAGAAGATACCAGAGGATAAATTATTCATGATACGAGCTGTTAGGAGAAGATATGCATTTAATGGAGTGGTTAAGCCTAATTAGGCAAGTTTTTTGTATAAAAAGGGGGTATAGACCTTTGTTTTCCAAGTCCAGGTTGAGATAGCGGGAGAATGCTCGAGAGTCTTTGAAGACATTTCTGCATATCAGAGTACTGTCATGCTGCTGAATGCTTGAAGGAGATAGTCTTGAAGCCATTTTAATTGAATTTGGAGCTAATCAGATTGGTCCTCCATTGGAGAGGGACCCGAAGGCGTAGTCCTTAGGGACGAACTCCGTTATCAATTTTGGTTTCGTCTCTCTATTACTTCTCTCTTTTCTTTCTCAGTTTATTCTTGGCATTTATTTATTTTATGTTATGTTCATTCATTTATTTGAGCATTTAAATTTGTAATCATTTAAGTTAAGCGTTGTAATAATTGATCTTTTAACGTTACGCATTCTGTAAGAAAATAAGTCCTAGATCCTAAATAGATCAAGTTGGTATCAGAGCTATGTGTGTGGCTTGTATTGCAATTTGAATGCTAACGAGATCCAGGTTGCAACGAGGAAAAGGAGAACTTGAAGAGTACAATCCAGATATCGGAAGACGAAGAGTTAATCAACCGTCACAGATGGAAGAAAAAGAAGGTGGACAAAGTTCAGAGCTCAGTGTCAAGGATTTCCAGAAACTATTTCTTGACATGAAGGCAATGGTGGACGAACTTTATGCTGAAAAGAAGAAGCACGAAAAGGGAGGTTCTTCAAAGCACAAGAAGCAGGAAGATCAGAAAGACACAGAGGGGAAAGCTCCAAAAACTCCTCCTCCATCTTCTCCCTCTTCTTCTTCTCCCCCTTCTTCTCCTCCTTCTCCTTCTCCTTCTTCTAATGTAAATCCATTTAAGAGCAAGTCTAAGCCTGTAATTAAGCTTGATGTAAAATTTGAGTTACCTAAATACTGTGGGGAGTTAAATGCTGAGAAGTTAGACGATTGGGTCCAACAAGTAGAAGTATATTGTAGGATTCAAGGCCTAGTAGAAGATGCTTCTAGGATTCAATTAGCAACTCTCCGGTTGGGAGGTACAGCTCTCACCTGGTGGGAGAGTAAAACTCGTGAAGAAATTGCTCGCCATGGTCAAGTTAACATGTCTTGGATGGAGTTTGTTGCTGCCCTTAGGAAACAATTCTACCCTTTAGGTTACATGCAACAGTTAACCATGAATTGGCAAACCTTTAGGCAAGGTAAGGGGCAGTCTGTCCAGGAGTATACGCATGAGTTTAGGAAACGGGCCATTGCTCTAAATGTTCCCTTGTATACCCAAGACACATTACTTAAGTATATTGGTGGTTTACATTCTTACCTTAGGCACACTATTTTGATGTTGAGTCCCAACAATCTAGACGAGGTGTCTGTTCAAGCTACTCATTTAGAGTCTAGGGGTAAGAATACATTTAGTGATAACTTTTCTAAGAAGCCATCTAAGTTCGAGGGTAAGTCTAAAGGGAAAGAAAAAGACAAAGATAAAGGCAAAGGGAAGAAAATAGCTACAGCTAAGAAAGAGGGTGAGAAACCTATGTGCTCCCATTGCAAGAAAGAGGGGCATGATGATTCAAGATGTTGGAAGCTTCATCCTGAGTTGAGGCCGAAAAGATATGGAGGTAACAAAGGCAAGCAGAAGACTACTGCAGTGATTCAACAAGATCTTGGTTCTGACTCCGGAGATGAGACGAAGATTGTTGCTACCGGAATCCAAGGTAAAGGGAAAGGTATATCTCTCTCATCTGATGCAAGTTTTTCTAATGCCAGTGCAAGTACAAGTAAAGAATCTTCTCCTAAGGTTGATAAGCAAAGAAATGAATTGTTTCACATTCGTGTTGTAACAAAACACACTAAGGTTGATACTCTGTTTGATACGGGTTCACAAGTCAATTTAATATCTGAAGAAGTTGTAAAGAAACTTAATTTGGCTACAACACCTCATCCGAAACCATATCCACTCGGATGGGTTTGCAATGATGCACAATTAAAAGTAACTAAACAGTGTAAATTGAGATTTGCTATCACTGCAAACTTTGTAGATGAGGTAGAAGTCGATGTGGTCCCTTTGGATATTTGTGGGCTTGTGTTAGGGAGTCCTTATCTTTATGACAGAAAAGCAATCTTTTATAGAGGGGAGAATAAGTATCATCTTTTTAAAGATGGGGTAGAATACATTGTACGGGCACATAAGGTGAAGACTAATCTTACACTAGTTAATGCTGGTCAAATGAAGAGGTTGGTCAACTCAAGTAAAAACTTTGTACTAATGCTTGTAAAAGCCAAAGAAGATGATAAATCTGAGGCATTCAAGGGGTGTGACCCAAAACATAAAACTGAAATGGTCAAGGTTATTTCCGCTTATGATGACATGTTTCAGGAACCGAAGGGGTTGCCACCCAAGAGAGAGATACAGCATGAAATCCAGTTACAGCAGGATGTGCCACTTCCTAATATCGGCATGTACCGTTTATCAGTTATGCAGAATGAGGAAATTAAAAAGCAAGTTCAAGAGTTGGTGGAAAAAGGAGTTATTCGTCCTAGTACTTCTCCTTGTGGTTCTCCAATTGTCTTGGTTCCAAAGAAAGATGGAACTTGGAGGATGTGCATCGACTACCGCGCCTTGAACAAGATAACGGTAAAGAACAGGTATCCTCTTCCCAGAATAGATGATTTACTTGATCAATTAAAACATGCAGTTTATTTCACTAAGTTAGATTTGAGAAGTGGTTATCATCAGATAAGAATTGCAGAAGATGATATTTGGAAGACTGCATTTAAGACAAAACATGGACTGTTTGAGTGGTTGGTTATGCCTTTTGGGCTTTGTAACGCACCAGCTACTTTTATGAGAGTCATGAATGATGTCTTTTGTCCTTTTATTGATGAGTTTGTCATAGACTATCTAGATGATATCCTTGTATTTAGTCAAACTTGGGAAGATCATGTAAGTCATGTAAAGAAAGTCTTTGATGTATTGAGAAAAGAAAAATTGTATGTAAAGATGTCTAAATGCGAATTCACTAAGACATCCTTAGTGTACTTAGGCTATGTCGTAGGGAGTGGCCAATTGAAAGTAGACCCTGTGAAGGTCGAAGCTATTGTAAAATGGCCTAAGCCAAGTACAGTCACAGAGGTCAGAAGTTTCTTAGGTGCAGTTCAGTACTGGAGAAAGTTTATTGCAAACTTCTCTTTTATAGCATCACCATTACATGCATTAACCAGTACAAAGGCAACTTTTCAGTGGGGAGGTCCGCAACAGAAGGCTTTCGACACTTTGAAGGGAAAGTTGAGCACCGCACCAGTTTTGGCCTTACCAGATCTACATCAACCATTTGAGATCGAGACAGATGCGAGTGGGTTTTCCATGGGAGCAGTACTCATGCAAGGAGGTAAACCAGTTTGCTACCACTCTGAAACTTTTTCAGGAGCAGTAAGTAACTATCCCACATATGATAAAGAACTTTATGCTTTAGTTCAGAGTGTTAAAAAATGGAAACATTACATAATGGGGAAAGAAACTGTAATCCACACTGATCACCAACCACTCAATATTTGCACTCACAAACTAAACTGCAACAAAGTAGGCACTTTTGGGTGGATGGGTTTTCTACAACGCCATTTGGTTATTAAGTATAAGAAAGGTACCCATAACAAAGTAGCGATATGCTCTCTAGACCTCCTATGATGAATGCTTTGATAATCCTTCAATAGTTCTATGGTTCATGAAAGTTTTCAGGAACAATATGCTAATGATGAGAACTTTAAGGATATCTATGCTGCTTTAATGAATGGTAAACATGTAGAAGAGAAAGATTATTATGTGCAAGATAAACTATTATATCACTTGGGTAAATTATGTGTTCCAAAAGATGAACAAGCACAGGTGATTAGAGAAGCACATACCTCATTGATTGCAGGACACTTTGGGGTAAACAAAACATTGACTCAGCTGCAGAAATATTGCTATTGGCCTCGTATGCAAGAAACTGTAACTAAGTATATTAGAGGTTGTGTTATGTGTGCAACTAGTAAACCTAGTAATGGAAATTGGGTTTGTACACACCTCTACCTGTACCTTCTCGTCCATGGGAAAAGTGTGTCAATGGACTTTGTTGGGGTTACCTATGTCTAGGAAGGGACATGATTATTTGTATGTAGTAGTTGATCGGTTCAGCAAAATGTGTATCTTAATGCCATGTAAAAGAAAGTCACCAATAACCGATGTTTCATTTGTACTTTCAATTTGTATGGGTTCATTTTGGGTTACCTACTTCTATTGTATCGGATCGAGATTCTCGATTCTTGGGGGAATTTTGGTCAACTTTGTGGGGACTCATGGACACTAAACTGAAGAAGAGTACGGCCTTCCATCCGCAGACCGACGGGCAGACAGAGGTTGTAAATAGGACAGTTGTGCATCTACTCAGAGGTTATTGCAGTAAGCATCCTAAGTTGTGGGATGAGAGTCTTCATTATGTGCAGCATGCCTACAACCATGCAGCACACTCTTCTACTAAAAGGTCTCCTTTTGAGACATGCTTTGGTTATGTGCCCAAGACACTAATGGATTTTGCTTTTGGAAAAGATAATGTTGAAGATGGACGCCATGATGCAGAGAAGGCTTTGAAGTTCATCCAGAAAGTCCAAGCAATTCATCAGGCAGTGGAAGCACAGTTGAAACAGAGCCAAGCAAAATACAAGGTTCGCCATGACAAGCATCGCACTGATCATCATTTTCAGGTTGGAGACAGAGTTTGGTTACATATCAGCAAGGAAAGGATGCAAGGTGAAGGTAAAAAGCTTAAGCCAATTAGATATGGTCCTTTTGAGATCCTTGAGAAGATTGGTACTAATGCCTTCCGCCTCAATCTTCCTCCATACATGCATATTTACTCGGTTGTCAATGTTGAGAATTTGAAACTGTATGAGCCTCCAATGATCCTAGATGAAGTCTCAGACATTCAAGTTCCATCAGTTGATGACCTTTCACCAGAGTACATGTCAGAGTTGCCAGAAGATGTTATTCTCGACAGGAATGTCAGAACTTCACGAAGAGGAAATGTTGAGTACCTCAGAGTGGGCCTGAAGGGGATGCATCCAAGCAAAGCAAGATGGATGGAGATTGGTAAAGTGAGGGAACTTTACCCTCACTTACTTTCCAAGTAATCAAGCTTTCAGAGGTCCTAAAGCTCTCCAATGGGGAGCCCTGATCTGGGGGACAATTTTTTAGTGAAAATTGAAGTGTTCCCAATGCTCTAGATTTCAGCTTCATCAGAAAGAGAATGACGTCCTGATTCCAACGCAACTTGAACAGGTCGAAAAGGACTCTGTTTGTGCAAGTTACGGCCAGTCAAACTGGCTTCAGGGGCGTCCAGAAGGTGGAAAAAATAAACATCTCGGAAATCGACGGAATCAGCATCATCGCGAAGAGCTCGTCGAGACAATTCCAACGATGTTCATTTCATCAAAATCCGACGTCGTACGCTCAAGATACAGGCAGTCAAACTTCAGTCAACTTGAGGGTACAGAGGATGACGTCAGCAGATTGTCCGTACTGTACGGATTCCACATGGTCGAATTCCAGTGAAACACGTGGCATATGAGTCATCTGTATGGACCAATCATTGGCTGACACGTGTCCGTCCGTACAGGTGACGTGGCAGCATACGTGGCAGATCCCGGCGAGTTAGAGCACGACACGTGGCACCTAGTCAGCGACACGTCATCGGATGAGTCAGCTTTTTGGCGAATCAGGGCTCGACACGTCAGCATCCTTGTCGGCGTACGATTGGTCCTCGTCGACAGACAGCATGGCAGGGTCTTTCCAATAAATGGTTGACACGTGTCATCTTGGTTTACGCGCCTTTCCGTCTGATGATTGACTTTGTTTTAACAAAATAAGGGAGAGGGGATTCGACCCCGAGATCTTCTCCCAAGCGACTCGCGCGATAGTCGGTAGCCGTTGCATCCGCGGGGAGATGCTTTACCATATATAGTTTACAGTTTGTTTTGTTGTTTAGTTCGTTGGATTTTGGTTTAAAATGGCCGGTCGGGGTTTTGAACCCCCGACCATTCGGGCTAACAAAAAGTGTTTAACCACTGCGCCACACAAGTACTCTGAAATACGAGTGGCATCGGTTCAATTTGTTATGATACTGTTGATCGAGCCTTATTCAAATGGCCAAATAAGGCCAAAACAAACAAAACCATCAAAACCTCCTGAAACAAGAAGATACCAGAGGATAAATTATTCATGATACGAGCTGTTAGGAGAAGATATGCATTTAATGGAGTGGTTAATCCTAATTAGGCAAGTTTTTTGTATAAAAAGGGGGTATAGACCTTTGTTTTCCAAGTCCAGGTTGAGATAGCGGGAGAATGCTTGAGAGTCTTTGAAGACATTTCTGCATATTAGAGTACTGTCATGCTGTTGAATGCTTGAAGGAGATAGTCTTGAAGCCATTGTAATTGAATTTGGTGCTAATCGGATTGGTCCTCCATTGGAGAGGGACCCGGAGACGTAGTCCTTAGGGACGAACTCCGTTATCAATTTTGGTTTCGTCTCTCTATTACTTCTCTCTTTTCTTTCTCAGTTTATTCTTGGCATTTATTTATTTTATGTTATGTTCATTCATTTATTTGAGCATTTAAATTTGTAATCATTTAAGTTAAGCGTTGTAATAATTGATCTTTTAACGTTACGCATTCTGTAAGCAAATAAGTCCTAGATCCTAAATAGATCAGTCATAGGCCAAACTTCCCTTGCCCTAGCCCACTGTACCCTATTAGTGTAGTGTTTCCTTCTTGATGTGTTACTATCCAGTTACCTAATGGTAATGTCTAGAGCACCTTTCAGTTGTATGTGGTTCACTAGTATGTCTCATTGAGGTATTTTGTCTTGGTTTCCATTAATCTTTTATGTGGTTATATATATATATATATATATATATATATATAAATGGTTGTTGGGTCCTAATGTGGTTTCTTTGACATCTTTGAATGATTTCATATATGACATTTTATAATATTTTATTGATGGGAGATATGAATGGTTTTGTCCATGAGGTTTAAATATGTTATTATAAAAGATTTTTATTGATCATTCGAGAGAATGATATATTTCATTTGGAAATTTTAAATGATTTTATTAATCCATTTTGTGAGCCCTCATAGTTTTATTTAAATCTTCTTGGGGGAGCTTGTGTGTATTTTAATTTTTGGATTTAAATTATTATTATTTTTATATATGAAAGAAGGAATGTTGGATATTTAGTGATTTTAATTAATTGAATTGGGGAGCTTTAATAAGTTTATTTAATTAAATGTTTTAATTCATTTTCATGGGGAGAGTTTTTAAAAGGGAATTAGGTTTTGTTTTGAGGGGGATATATATTCCTTTTGTTTTGGGGAGAGTTATTCTTTTGGGGAGGAGAATATTTTTTTTGTTTTTGAAGGAGAAGAAAAAACCCAAGAATTGGGTAGTAGATTTGGGGAGCAATGTGGAGATTTTATTGAGAAGAAATGTGTGGGCATCTGATTGTTGGTTTTAGCATGCCATTTCCTCCTTGCTATCATATTTTGGAACTCAACCATGCCTTATACTTAGAGCATTCTCACATTTCAATTTTGGGGGAAACGTTGAGGTATTTCTTTTGTGGTTCTTGAATCCCTTTAATTTCGGGTGCTATTGAATGCAATTTATCTTGGGAATGGAAGCTTTGTAATTCCTATGGAAAAATTATTCCTCTATTCTTTTTTATGAATACTTTGGGGATGAATAATTCTTGTTTTGGATTCAAATTGTTGCCTTGTAGTTTTTCTTATGGCAAATTTTTTCCATGCCAATAAATCTAAAATGGGTTGCTGGAAATAGATTCCTAGGAGCTTTCATTTCAATTCTCTTTTTTCCCAATTTGTTAAAAAAAAAATTCTTTGTTGTTCTTTTGCCACTTGTTAAAAATGAAAAATAGATGTGGATTCCATGTAGAAATGCCCAAATCTTAACTCGGTCTTTGGCAGATTTTAATTCTAGGCACTTTCATTTTTCATCAAATTTGTACCTACTTGTTAAAATGATGTTTTTCATTGCTGCTCTTTAACCACCTATTAAAAATGTAAAATAAAATTGGATTCCATGTAGAAGGGATGAAATATGAATTGGGTTTTTGTCCAATTTTTAATCTGAGCAATTTCATTTTTTATGATTTTGCCCAGCCATGCATAAAATGACATTTTTTTGAACACCTTATTCTAGGTCATAAAATTAAAAATTAAAGGTGGAATCCAACTGCAAACATCAAAATATGAATTGGGTCATTGTCTGATTTTTAATCTAGGCAATTTAAATTTTTATGAAATTTCTATGCCTCTTTCTCATGCATTTAAACAATAGTTGAAATTGTGTTTTGTGCCACTGCCACTTGGTAGATTTTATCTAATTTACAAGTGATTTTTCGAGATGATTTAATGAGATTTATACCGATTATATGATTGGTTCTTTTATTGAGTTAATGGTGAATGTTTGAATGTATTTGACCTACTTGTGAGAGTATGAGATCAGTTGTTCGAATGATTTCACAACAATGTTTGCTTGGCTATGTTAAATGGTTTCAATGGTGTTTTTAGTAGATTTTTCATTATTTTATATTTTCTTTGGGTTCCCTATTTAGTTAAACAAGATGGAGTAAAAAAATTATAAGATAATGAGTCCTCGTGCATGGCCTTGAGCGGTTGTAAAGGCTAAGGCTACACACAAGATGGCATATCCCTCCACAGAGCATTGAGTTATCCATCTGCAAAGCGTTGATTTGGGAATGATTGATTTTTCCTCATTTGTATGAGAGGTGTACTTGATTATGTGTGGTGTCATCCCTTCGCGCACACATGATGACATTTGATCCGGTCAACACTCTAGTACCTTATACTTTTGTAGTCATGAGTATTACCTAACATGTTATTGTTTGAGCATCTTTTTGTTGTGATATTGGATTTAATGTATTGTATTCCATGTTTTCTCTATGTTTGATGTGAATGTTGGCCATATGTTACCCTTTTCATGTAATTTTGTTTGGGCCTTTTGACTACCTCTAAGCATGGTGGGGTGGTCTCTTTTGAGCCCACTTGGTAGGGAGGCATTTCCACTTCCATTGGGGACTGGTGTATAGGTTATGATAGCATCAGTTGGAGGTGTTTCTCTCTTGTGCTATTTTATCAATTGGTATATCTTATTCATGGCTATGCCTTTGTACTCTTGTATATTCCTTTATGTATATTGTATTCACTTGAGAGTGAAAATGTAACCATATAAATTGAAGTCAAGAAATGTGATGGTTTATATTTGTTTTACGATATTTGGTGATGGTATCAAACTCGCCTGTATTATGATGATATTTATGGATTTTCTTTCAGAATTTTTCATGCAAAAATTAGAGTTATTGTTGTATATTCCCCTCTTCTTGTTGTTGCTAAGGTTTTCGGTGCAACACAAGTTGTTGTTTTGGTCTGTGTTGTTGCTGTTAAGGTTTTTGGTGCATCACAACTTATTGTTTTGTGTTGTACTATAGTAATTCAAGAGCATCGCCATAGAGTAATTCTAGAGCATCAAAATAGAGTAATTTTGGAGCATCAACACAAAGTAATTCTAGAAAATTGGAGTAGAAATTTCTGGATCTCTCCTATTTGCTCTTGTTTGGATTTTATTTGGAGGGTTAAACAGTCCTCCCCTCTTGGTTGTGCACTCAACCATTCTTGGCCTTGTTTGTTGTCAATATATCATATTGAAAACAACTTTATATGTAAGTTATTCTTTATGTTTTAAAAAAAAATTACCTTGTCCTCTTTTGACTCTTACCCTTTGGGGTTGCATAGCGGGATGTTAAATTTGGAATCAGAGCCCATTTTCACACACTAGGAGCTCTGGCATACTTGAGCCGTCTATATTGTGCTATGATTTGTGTGTGTGGTGTGAGCTTGTTATATTATTTTTCATAGTTTTGTTGTTTAGCTTTCATGCCTTGGTATGATGTATAGATTATGCTTGTGATGATCTATTGTGATGTGTTCCTTGTTTCCTTTAGGATGCCCCTAGGGGCAGAGCTAGAGGCAGAGTTAGAGGAAAGCCCACGTTGCAACACTAGGATCCCAGCTTATGGTTGATACTTGCTTAGTGTGTGGTGTGTGGTGGATAGCAACAAGTGTTGTTGTTTTCCGCCCCTTGCATGTCGTGTTGAGGAATTCTTTTGTGTGAGGGTCTGTTAGACCTTGGAAGCCTACCAAGAAGTGTGTTATGATTGGTGTTCTTCTTGATGTGTGGCTCTTTCACTATGTAATGGGTTGTGACTCATAAGTGGTCCCTAAGTGTGGTATTATCCCATGTGATTGTAGTGTGCTTGATATGTGTGTTCCAAGTGCTTTTTGTGGTGATATAGTCATAAAACCTCTTGCCTTGAGTGCCTTAGTATGACATTTTAGAGGTTTGAGTTTCCCAACCTTGGCTTGTGTTGTGGAGGAATGATGCCTCATAGGCCTTGCCTTACCCTATAGGATTGGAGTGATTCCCTTGGTTGAGAGTCTCCCAAGGTTGGGATTGATTGCTTTCCTATATCCTATCCTAAAGGTGGGAATGTTGGACCTTAGCTTCTTGGTGGTTTGTAGGTGACATGTGTTACCTAAAATTACCCTTGCTTGGTTTCTTTGTTTATGTTGTGGGAAGGTCTGTTTGACCTTAAGGATGCCAAGAAGTTCCTTTTGTGTGTATTCTCTTCTTGAGTCTTGCTGGTTTTTCATCTCCATGCAAAGTTTCTAGTGCATGCCTTCTTGTACTTTACCCCATCATGTTAGTGATTGCTCGATTGACCCTATGTAGTTTTATTGTTTCTTTTGCATGTTACATTGTATTGATATTATAAATATGGTAATAGAAATGAATGATCACATTTTTAGTTCATTAAAATTATTGCATGCTCTCATATGATTGATGCATTTGTGTGAAAGTAATTGTTTGATGATGAAACCATGTTTGCATTCGTGCCCGTGTCAAAATTTTAACTCTCTCTCCTCTCTCTTCTCATTGGTTTAATGAAGATGCCTATCTTTGAATGTGTGGAGTATTGAAATCCATGGTTGATCTCATGTTAGAAGTTTAAAAAATTATTTGCACTTAACTCCTAATTACAGATTTTTCTTGATCCAATAAAATTATGTGGTTATGAATCTTAACCATTGAAATTAAAATAAAATAGATTTCACTTATACTTTATCTAGATTCAAGAGACATAAACTAATTATTTAATTATTGTAATTAGGAAACTCAAAGAATCAAAATACTAAAAAAAATATAAGACAAAAGAGAATAAGGATCAAACATAGGTTGATAACGGAGTTTGTCCAATCAGGAGTACGTCTCTAGGTCCATTTCTCAATGTTGGACCACTTTATTAAGATTTCCAAGCACTTGGAAATTCCTTCTTACAATTCTCAAGCTTTAGAACCTCCATAAACTTCCTCACAATCTCTAACTCAATTTTACAATTTTTGGTGTATAATATCACCTTGGAAATTTTCTCTCAAAAAGTGTTCAACTCTCCTCTAGCATTCTAACTCCACCTTTTCTAATAATTTATAATCTCTATTTTTCTCTCCAAGAGAATTCTCCCCCCTACAAGAAAATAAGATCCCTTTTTATACAAATTTATTTGCTAATATGGGCCTTAACCATATTATTTTGTAAATGTTGCTTATCTCTCATTTACAAGTAAAAATTCCAACCAATTCCCCCTAATTACTTAAAAATATCCAATTATCTCATGTAATATCCATTAAATATAATAAAATCCCTTTAAATAATCTTTAAACATCTTTTAAATATTATTTAAGCCTTGAATATTCTTCAAATCAGGCTAAATAGTTTTAAGGGATTAACTCTTTCCTTTAATTTAGGGGGTTAATATTTAATATATGGGAGTATAGAAGATTTAGACTTTAATAAAAGGAAGTGGCCTCAAAATTTTCTCACATTAAATATGTGGTGCATTGGTGGAGAATTTCACTAGCAAGTGGGTGGTTAAGGGTTCAAAACCACCGACCACCTTTATATCTTTAAGCCTTTTTTAGCCTTCAAGTAGAAACTGCCACCTATCCTATGTCGAGAATCTCGTGTGGCTTAGTGGTGGCACCTAAAAATTCTAAGGGGGAGGTCATGATTTGAAACCTCCCAAAATTAAGGTGCACGATAGTGCCACATTGCACCCAACCATTGAGCCACATGGCACTTTTCCATTTGTCTAATGATTAACATGTGTTAGTCTATGATTGGACCACGCCATCCTTCATTACCATGTCATCGGATTGCCACATGTCAAAACAAGATTGGTCCACTTTACTACCACATGTCCACTCAGGAGGCTTCCATGTCATCATTTTTTGATTGTACTTGCTGACGTCATCATTTTGATAGGTCAACCTTCAAACTTTGACCTTTGATAACTTCAGTGTACAAGCTCAGATTTCGACAAAATGAACACTATCAAAAATGTTGTGACGAGCCCTTCACAATGATGTTGATTTTAACACATTTGGAGATGATCAATTTTTTTCCTTTGACTGGCCTCTGGTACTTGAGTTGACTCAACCTTTTCTTGGAATTGTGAAACAAGCACAAAACCACGAGCCACAAGATCAAACACAAACAAATACACCTTCCACATAGGAGATCTGCAAACAAATTTATGCAATTAACTTCAATAAGAAAAAACTACAAAAGAGAGAAAAACTTTCAAGAAGATATGAAAGCTACATATATTCTCCCGTTAATAATTACAATGAGATCAATCCTTATAAAAGGAGATCAAAAAACCCTAAAGAAAAGCCTAAAGGGAAACCCTAGTGTGCACACTTCATAATTAATAAATAATTAATTATTAATGTGCCTAAGTTTAGCTTAAGTAACTAAAGTGATAAGTGACTTAATTAATTAACCAATATGATTAAATTAATTAAGTAAAACAACTTATTACTCTAACATCCCCCCTTAAGATGAACTTAGGAAGTAGCTAAAAACACTAACGAAAAGATGCATGAAAGCAAAGAGGTCCCAGAAAACAAGGCCAAGTAAGGTACCCATGTACAAATAGAAGATCTCTATAAAGCAGAGAAATAGAGAAAACCTCATGGGAAAAAAACTCTACTCCAAGAAGAGATCAAAGGTGATTGAATGTCTAAAAAGCCTCCAAATCAAGGAAATGTCCTAGAAAAGAAGAACATGTAGAACATCACAAAAGCATGAAGAAGCTGTAAACAACTATCAAAAGATGACTGCTATGGTGCTGAAGAACCTTCTCTGAAGATAGGATGATCAGGATCAAGAAGACAACAATCTGCATGAGTGCCCCCAACGACACTACTCGAATCCAATGGCAAACAAAGGCAAAACATCTGGAACGAAGATACAAATGGCACAAATACCAATAGTCTGAAAAACATTGATCAACTGAAGATGAAAGATTCTTTCCAAGGCGAAACCAAGGAAGCATTAGCACGAACAATATAATACCCCCCATAATGCTAACTGGGAGAGCCTGACAGATCCACTGAAATGTTGTGTAACACCTTGCAGTGCATGAAAGAGAAGAAACAACATCTGAAAGTGCACAAGAAAGCACCTACAACTGAAAAAGTGGTGTGCAAAACAAAGCACACATACATGAGGCTGGAATCATATAGATCCACTATCGTCATGGAGGGACACTCACAAGACAAAGGTGTGATGGAAAAAAAAAGGCACTACACAACCCCCCATGGCACTTTATAATACAGTGCTAGTACAAAATATGGCACAACCTTATGTGCAAAATCCCTAAAATACATATAAAATAGTGTGGCACTTTATCTTAGTGTGTTTACATATAAAATATTGCTTACAAATGATACTCAGAATGTCATAAAAAGACACAAGCCTGGAAATACATATAGAACAGCCAACAATAAGTCATCCCACGCAAACGAAAAGTTTCCAGGAGCTAAAATGTCCAAATAATCCACTAGAGTGTGTAAACACAAAAAAATGAATAAAATGTACTTGGAGTGAAATTTGGAAAAATTGCATAGATGGAACTGAAGAGCTCTGAAATACGGTTCCAACGCCGTTGAGATCACAAAAAATGGAGAAACTAATCAAAAGTTACAAGCTCAAGATTGAAAAAAACTCCTCTGACTTCAACTAGTTGTAGAATGCACCAACAAAAAAATGAAGTGATAAGACTCACACCACTGGAAATTTGACGGAAGTAGCTTTCTGATGATATCTCGTTTGCCAAAAGATGATATCATATGCCCAAGTTATGGCCTTTGGAAAAAAATAGCTTCAAAGGGGAAAAACACAGTGGTGGATTAAATTTGACGGTTATACGGCCGTCGCAGCAAAAATCCAAGCCTAAATTTGACAGCCAAATGGCCGCCGACAGATTTGCACAAATGGGCTTATTTTGAATTTTTTTTTTTTAAAAACAATAAAAGACTTTACAAAGTTTTTTTTTTTTTTGTTAAAAAAATATATAAAAAAACATTGATTTTTTAAGAAAAAAAAGTGGCCATGGAAGGTATGCAAGTACTGACCCGCATAGGTCTATGTAGGTCAGTACCTGCACAGTACCCTGTGTAGGTATGTACCTTCTAGGTATAATGTTACTTTGTTTTTAAAAACAAAAACATTTTTTTCAATAAAAAAAATTGTAATTTTTTTGAGTTTTTCAAAAAAAATTGATTGATTTTTATAAAAAAATTAAAAACAAAAAAATTTGATTTTTTTAAAAAAATCACCTCGAACTGCGTGTAGACGACGAATAGGGCTGTACGAAAGATTTTTTTGCCTCAAAAATTAACTGAACCAAATATGGGCAAGTTTACAATCAATCTTTAGGTTTTTGGCTGCTCCGGATGCAACAGTGAGATCCGTTTGGGTTGAAAATGCTCCAAAAAATTGAGCACCCCCTAGATCTAGCAAAAAAAACCCTTTCTTCAAATCTTCACAGATCTAACAAACGGAGCCAAATTCGATGAAACAAAGGTCGATCTTAACTATTTCGACAACTTTGGATTCAATGAAGAGGTCTGATTCATGCCAAAATGCTTCTAAAAACTTCATCCTCCAAAATTTGCAAAGAAAGCAAAGGGGATTCGGATCTAAAGTCTGCAACCCTTGTTGAAGAAGAAAACCTCATAAATCGAGAAGGGGTTTGTTGAATCCACACTCTTATACCATGCTAGAATTGTGAAACAAGCACAAAACCACGAGCCACAGGATCAAACACAAACAAATACACCTTCCACACAAGAGATTTGCAAACAAATGCATGCAATTAACTTCAACAAGAAAAAGCTACATAAGAGAAAAACTTTCAAGAAGATATGAAAGCTACATATATTCTCCCATTAATAATTACAATGAGATCAATCCTTATAAAAGGAGATCAAGAAACCCTAAAGAAAAGCTTAAAGGGAAACCCTAGTGTGCACACTTAATAATTAATAAATAATTAATTATTAATGTGCCTAAGTTTAGCTTAAGTAACTAAAGTGATAAGTGACTTAATTAATTAACCAATATGATTAAATTAATTAAGTAAAACAACTTATTACTCTAACACCTTTGACCATGTATAAATCTTGCATATGACCTCCTTTTGTGGCGATTCAAGTTGCATTAGGATCATGTCAGTGAGATATTTCTAATGATGTTGGCTTCTTTGGATTCTAATATTGTGATTTTTTGAGTTCTCTAGATCCTCCCAGATCATTCCTCCCCATTGGGAAGCTTTTGGACCACCTAAAGGTTTATTTTTTATGTATAATTGAAGTGAGGGAAATTTTGCCTCACTTTCTGAGTATCATCCGTCCTTTCCTTTTGGAATATGTACATCTGACTCATCATAACAACAATCAAAACTACACTGATATTGTTAAGTACATTACCCATATACACACCCACATTCAATGTTGCCGCTACCAACCATACATTGCTAAAAAGTAGAAGGCTGAATTAAAAAACTAAATTTGGAGACGAGAAAAAGAATGTACCAGCATCATGCTTTTCTTTCATAACTTGAAAAACCTTAGAATTAGATATGATTTTATGCAATGACACTTCTTATGGTACAAACATAAGTTCCAAATTGTTGCTTGCATTAATTACCCTTTTCAATTGTCCTGTTGTCACAAAATATTTATTAGTCTTAATTGGATGAGAATGCACAATGTATTCAATTCCTTCCTTAAACAAGTGATACTGATTATGTTCCTTATAGAAGATTTCTTTTCTTTCATATAAGTATTGGCTACCCAACACAATCCCAAAGATATCAAGTGGAACCACATCAAATTCAACCTCATCTATAAACTTAGATGTTATTGCAAATCTTAAATTGCATTGCTTAGTTACTAGAAATTTTTTATCATTGCACACCCAACCTAATGGATAAGGTTTCTTATGTGGATTTGTTTTCAATCCCAATTGTTTAACAACTTATTCTAAAATTAGATTAACTTGGGACCCACTATCTATTAGTGTATCAATCTTAGTGTTCTTAGAAATAACCCTTATATGAAATAATTCACATCTTTTGCTATCTTCAGGAATAACACCACTTTTAGAAGTAGACGCACATGAAACATTAGTGGCATAATCATTACTGACAAAATATTTACCTTTCAAACCCACAACTATTATCTTTGTTTCGTCATCAGAATTCGATCCAAGATCCTAAATGATAGTTGCGGCCTTTTGCTTTCCTTTACGATCCTTGAGCCACTTTGGTTTCAATTCTAGATGCAATTTCCAACACTTTTCATCTCTGTGCCCTTTCTTTTGACAATGTGAACAAGTAGGCTTTTCACCTTCCTCTTTCTTCACAGTAGTTGGTTTCCTCTCCTTACCCTTCTTATTTCCTTTAGTTGGAGTGAAAAATTCCTTCTTTGAACTGAAACTTATGTTCCTTTCACTTGCTTCAATATGGGTTTGTAAGAATTGGTTATGAAGGTAGCCACCCAAGATCTAGAGGCCTAATAGAAAGCACAAAAGAGAGAGAAAAGAATATGACAAGAATAAATTGTATTCAATGTCAATAATATGAGATGATGATGGTACAAATCAATGTACATAGGAGACCCCTTGGTTATATAGCCAAGGTGAGAACATAGGAGGGCATAAGATTATGACAAGTGTCATAATCTTATGACATGAGACAACAAGGAAAAGTTATCACTCCACCTAAAGTGGGAAAGGATAATGAGATAATCTCCACAAAAGGTAGATCACCCACAAAAGGTGGAGAGATAATCACATGATGTGTCCAAAAAAGGTGGAAGTGATGTAGTAATGACATGTCAAGTCCACCAAAAGTGGAAAATCTCCAACAACGTCCTATGTGGTCCCTAAGTAAACTTAACTAAGGTGTAATAATGACCTAGGACAAGGTATAAGACATTTAATTACACCAACACCCCCCCTTAAGTGCAACTTAGGGAGAATGTGCACAGATAAAAACAATGCAAGATGGGTCCCGACTACTAGGCCATTTTAGGTACCCATGTACAAATGCAATGAAATCTCTCACAAGTGGAGTAAAGATAGAAAAACCCACTGGGAAAAAACTACCCCCCAAAAGAGAGATGAGATACAAAAAACTATGAACATAGCATGAGAAGGAAAAAACCCCATGTGAGGAAAAACCCCCCCCCATACAAGAGAAGAAGAGAGACAAGGTAGCCCCCCCTCAATGTACAATGATCACCAATGGAAGATGCTCGAGAAGGAATGAAGAGCTACTCCAAAATTGTCGAACAACATTCCTCCCCTTAGGAAGAAACAATACCAAAGGTGTATGAATGAAGTCTCCCCAATCCACAAGTGAAGAAGGAAGAACCCTCAAAGTGTAAGAAGTCTTTGAAATCTGCTCAAATGTCCCTGTGTTGATTCTAAAAGATGCCTTCCCCAAACCATGTGAAGCTGCAATGGTGTAGTCACTTCCTGGAACCTGTGAGAACCCCTTTGCAACAACACTCTCATTTGCTGAAAAAGACAACTCAAGATCTAGAAAGGATGAAGATAGAACATATTCCAAAGACAATGTCTCCTCAAAAGAGAAAGTGGCCTCCTCCAACTACTATAAAGATGCATCCACAATCACATCAACCTCAAAAGACTGATCATGTAGAGGAGGGTCAGAGTGTTCCCTCGCAACAAGTGAAGAAGAATCACCTTCATCAAAGAGAAGATGTAAATAATCAAGTGTGTCTCCCAAATCTGCAATGTAGGATTCCACAAACAAACTACCAATGTCTGTCAAGTAGTCATCCCATGAAGCTACTGCTAGAAGACAAGGTAACCACTATTGCACTGAATCACAAGGCACTGAAACTATCAGAACACAAGTATCATCAAGTACATCAGTCAATATAGAAGATGGAGTATCAAAAATAGGCTCAAGAACCTCAAGACTAGTGAGCACTCCAAGATTCAAGTAACCATACTCAATCTCATCAAGTTTGTCCACACTAGTGTGAAATGAATCATCAATAGGAGTAAAATATGAGAAGGTGTAGAATCAAGAACGATGATCAACCTCCCCAACTGCAACAAGAGCCCTGCTATGCAAATCCTGAACAATGACAGAATCTGGTGTGAAATCTACACTCTTTCCTGTACCACTATGTGTAATCTGATAGATGGAAAGGATGTTCCTTGATAAAGTAGGCACACATAGAACATCATCAAATGCTCCACCTTCAACATCAATAGAACCCTTCCCACAAACTTCCAAAGAAGTGTTGTTGGGCATCAAAATGGGTGGTGATGAACAAGAATCAAATGAGAAAATATCCTTGGACGAAGTCATATGATGTGAAGCTCCTAAATGAAGGATCCACTGATCTGTATTGGAATTTGCAAAAACAAGAAATGCTTGCCCCTTATGTTTCTCATGTTGAGATGATGTAGAAGAAGGAGATGAGCTTGATGTTGTTGCCATGAGAGTTGTTCCTTTTCCCTTAGAAGAAGTGGAAGGAGATGAGTCCTTCTCTTGATATGCACCTGGAAAATTGATGTTGTTCTTCTTAAGAATGTGTTTCAACTCATCAATTTTCTTAACATGACAACGATGCTCATCATGACCAATCATTTTGCAATATGCACATGTTGGTTGCTCCCTCTTACTTGAATTGTTGTACTTCTTTGAAGAACATGATGTTGAGCTTTGTTGTGGAGGAGTGGATTGTTTGTTCTCTCCTTTTGGCTTTGGTGAAGATTGATTTTGGTCTTTCCCTTTGCCTTGCTTATTGTTTCCATGATTGAACACCAATTCTTTTGAAGTTGAAGACTTTAGAATGCCCATTTTCATCAACTTATTTTGCTCAAGAATCAAAAGATCTGTGAGAGCCTCAAAAGATGGTGTTGTGAAGTTACTTATTGTCAATCTTTGAGTTTGAAAACTTGAAACAAAGGCTGCATACTCAACTGGAAGTTTATCCAACAAGTTGAAGACCAATTGATCATCCTCTTTTTCAATACCACAATCTTTTAGTTGTGCTCTTAATTCATTTGCCTTAGTGACATAATCCTGAATTGTATCAAAATCCTTGGGATCAAGACTTAAGAGATCATGTTCAAGTTTGTATGCCTTAACCTTATCAACCTTGCCATACAAAGCAACAAGTTTATCCCAAGCTTCCTTAGTTGTAGTACATTTATCAACATGGAAAATGAGATCATCTAAAATGAACTTTCTTAGTGTACCTAATGCCATAGAAGTTTTAGTGAGCCAATTCATATATGCAATTGGATCTGCCTTAGGATCTGAAGGTGCAGTTATGGTTCCATCAATGTAGTAAATTAAACCTTTTTCCAATAGTTTACTCCATGCACGTACTTTCCATGTAGCATAATTATGTGCCGTTAAGAGTGGAACTTTAGATGAACCCATGATGGAATGCAAGAGCACAAGAGAGAAAATAGGCACAATCACACAAGATACACCCCCCCAAATTCACTCAATCAAAATCCCCCCCACAAATAGATGATTTCAACACTTTATAATGTAGTGCATGTACAATAGGCCACTTGCAACTTGGCTAAGTGGGCTTATGATTTCTAATTTACAACTTTCCAATAAAGAGGTTGATAACAGACTAGAAAAAATAAGCAAAAACCTAAATTCAGATCTATGCAATACAAGTGCCAAATAGGCCAAAAAGGACTATATGCTAAAAGTACAAAATCCACTCAAGATTGCTTCAAACTGATTGCATATTCAAGAAGTAGACAAAAAATCATGCACTTTAAAAAAAAATGGCACTTGAAAAGGAGTTCGTATGAGCCTGAATGAAGCCTCTGAAGTTGTAAAAATGGTGACAAGACATGTACAGTGTTGAGAAACTGAAAATTATGGACAATATGTCCACCAAAATCAGAAATTGAGTACACCATTACGAAGTACACAAAAAATTAGCTCAAATAAAAAAAAAATTGCTTGAAAAAAGGAACAAAAATGAGAAAGATATGAAGCTTTGAAGTTGGACTACAAAATCAAAAAATTCATTGGAGAGGGGGGAATTTTTTTTTTGAAAGTTGCTGACGTCATCAATCCATGAGCTTAAATTTGATGGTCATTTGGCTGTCACCGCCGACATGAGTTTAAATTTCACATCTTGCCGACCGTCAAAAAAGAATATACCCTGCTTGGAGGAATATTCGCTGAACTTCAGGGTTAAAATTGACGGGTTGAAAGCCATCACCAGTGGCAATCCATTCGCCGGAATATTCTTCAATGATGCTCGTCCAGTATTTTTTTTTGTACTCTGACTACTAGAGAATTGAAACCACCGCCGGTGGATGGGGGTGGGGCCGCGGGGGCTAGTGGCCACCTGCCACATGGCCTTTGCGGCATTGCTGGAGTACCCTGCTGTGCAGGGTTTGCAGTACCCTATGTACGCAAGATACAAATATTATTATTATTTTTATTTGATTTATATAAAAATTTCAATACAATTTTTTTAATTTTAATTTTTAATTTGTAAAAATCAAAAAACAAATATAATTTTTTATTTTTTGAATAAAAATTTACAAAGAAATTTGCTTGATACAAATTGAAAAAATTTCAAAAATATTCTACTACAGAGAAAATTGAAAATTTTCTAAAAAATATTTTTTTCCAGAACTATAGAATAATTAAAATTTTTAGAAAAATACCCAAATTGGCAAAATTTTCAGATCTAGAGCTCCTGATATCTAATTTCGATGAAACGAAAGGCAATCTTGACTGAAAATGGCCTCTCATACGCAATGGTGGGTTCAGATTTGGCGTAGGATGCTCCAAAATGCTTCTGTAACATAGATCTGAAAATACACCTGTATACCTTGGAATTTTTACCTATTCTAGTGCATAAAATAACTCAAAATACGAATGATAAAAGACCAAGGACACCTCAAGATTAGCCAAAAGAGAGTGATAAAATAAGAAGAAAAATAGATAACACAAGACACAAACAGTTTTACCTTCCTTGCTGTTGATATCTCTTTGATTGGCCCTTGCTTGGAATGATATATGTGCTCCTTGATGGTTCTTGATATGGCTAAAAATGGAGAATTTTACTATGTACTTGGATATAAATGCAAGTGAATGTAATTGAAGGCTAGATGAGTGCACAAAATGGTAGCATGTAGTTGCAAAATGACTAAGTGTTCTCCAAAAATGCCTTTGAGGAGGGGGTATTTATAGAGGAACTTGAATTCTCTAGAGAATTCAACGGTCAAGATTGATCCAACAAGGTCAAGATGAAGGGCTATGGTGGGTTGAGAACCCACAAGCCTTCACATCTTGACATGTGGAGGGTGAAGTGGCTAAGGGGAGATGAGGTGTAAGTGAGGTGTCAAGAAGGTACATGAGGTGGAGGAAGGACAAGTACCTTCCAAGCACCTTGGGGAGTGAGAGGAATCTTGGGTGAATAAAAGTGAATTAAAAATTCACAATGATTGGAAGAATCTGGTGGATAAGACAATGTTTTCAAAAGGTGGGAGTTTGTCACATGTGACTTGATGTGACAAGTCAAAGGTTCTAGAAGATGCATGGGAAAAGGGGATTCTAGAAGGAATAAAATGTGAATTAAAAATTCACATGGGGAAAGGATCTAGGGTGAATAAAAGAATTAAAATTCCTTGGGAGATGGGGAGGGGATTGACCAAGGTACTAGTGGGTTTAACTAATTGTATTAGAGGACTGAGTAGGGGTTAGTAGTAGTTAAAAGCCAACTTGCTAAAGTTGGAGGATGTGACACATAGTAATCAAGGATTAGGCATGTGCACATCCTTAATGAAGAGATTGGGAAATGGATTAGGATTAGATGAAAATGACATGTGAGGAATTAAATAAATGTAATATTTATTTAATTTATTTGATGAAAAGAGGATTAAGGAGGGTAAGGTATTTAATTATTAATTAAATACCTTAGGAATTTAGCAGAATTAATTAAATGATAGTAATATTACTTAATTAACTTTGGATAAAGAGGTTTTGGAAGCGAAAAAATGATAAGTTGGACAGTGAAATGTAGTTGGATGTCTATTTATCCCTCTTTTGAGATGGTGTTACAAAAGTAGCATCCATTTCAAAAGAGTGTTAAAACTCATAGAACCTAAAGGAGATGGTTAGATTGGAAAGAGTGCTTTAATCATCAGGGATGACTAGGAAGAAGATGATGATGGAATTTGAAAATGAAGAGTAGGGATTGAGGATGCCCCCTCGAGAGGACATGCAGGTTGAAGAGAACACATGTGTGCTCTTGAAATAGATGATGTGATGCAAGGGGAGATGAGGAAGATCATGCAAGGTGATGGGTAAGAGAGTAAGTGATATGGAGATGGATGAAGCACAAATGGATTTGAGGAAAAAAGGTGATGTTGCCCCAGTCAAGGTACAAGCCAAAATAGGTTGATGACAGGTGAACTGTTGTCAATGAGGGGCCGGATCGAGGAGAACAACATGAGGAATGGGGAAGGATGGGAACGAAGGCGCAAAGGGTAAGGAGAACCGCACAGATTGGTGATGATGAGGGTGTTGTTGATGAGGGAAGGATACATCACGAAGCCGCCACTAAAAAGGGATAGGGAAGAATATAGATGGTGATAAGAGGTGTTGTTGATGAGGGAAGGATACATCCCAAAACAATCACCAAAGGGATAGAGAAGGATACTAATGGATGATGATGATGATGGGTCAAGGCTAGTAACAAGACTGGGAACAAGACCAAGGATACGATTAGATGATTTGGGCGAAATGGAATGGATGGTGGTTGGATAGAGATGTGAGATAAGGATGAAGGATGAATGGATGGGGGGATTGTGATATATAAGAGGATGGGGGATATATGCAAAATGATGGAATGGAGAATGAAATGCAATCCTAATGCAATTTTCCATCTTCGAAGCACTGATTTTTGCTATAGCATAAGACACTAAGTGCCAAGGTATGTGGAACCAAGGCGTAATAGTGTCTAATGCATGAAATAAACACAACAGACAAGAAGGCTATCCCAACACCCCAAGGTCACAAAGACCTTGGTCAGGCCAGGTATTGAGATAACCACAAGCACAAAAGGATGCTGACATAACACAAGACCTCGAGGGGATCTTGGTGGGTATAAAGGTGACAACCAAGAGACATATCAAACAAAGATCAAGATATTTTATATTGGACCAATCAAAACATATAATATGATGGATCATGCGGTTTTGAAAAGTGATGATAGGAACTCAAATTCAAAAAGCCAAAATCGAAATATCACAATCAATTTCAAATATCGCTATACATAGGTCAAGGGGATGGATGGGATTGATAGGGTCTATTAGGAAGGATGCATGGGCGAGACGATGATGGATACTAAGCTAAAAAATTGATATGGCGTGGGATATTCAAAACTGATTGGGATTTATTGATACAAGTGGGTTTCATTTGTTAGAACCAGCTAGATAAGGGCATGAAAGCGATGACCACTTTTGACGCGAGGGGCCGCTGACACAAGATAAGGAGACTAACGTAGCATTTAGGGCTCGAGGGGCGATCAAGATTGCCTTGCCTATATGAATGCAGAGAGCCTAAACTAGTTAAGGTAAAGGCTGTGGCCGACCATGATGGAAGATTTTGACGGATGACCAAGGATGGAGAATAGGAAAAGTGGACAATATGGGTGATGATGGATGGAACCCAGGGATAAATGATGCGACCTTTTATACGATGACGCGGGAGCAAGCATTAGTTTGACGAGCACAACAAGTGATGGATGAAAGATGATTAGATAACCCTAGATAAGGGGTTAAAATGATGGAACTGACACGACGGAACAAGATAGACTTGTTGGATTGGATTGGATTGGAGGATAGTGACTATATAAAGCTCAGGGATGGGATAGTTATCCAAATCATCAAAGATGAAGTGGGTGAATGACATGCCATATAGATGAATGATGAAGTGATGAATGATAAGATAGAAAAGATGTGCAAAAGAAGCAGAAGTGATGATGATAAGATAGATAACATTGGATTGCATGGGGAAAAGCCTATAGCTAGATACCAATGACAAGGGATTATGAGATGGGATGAGGGGAGAGGATGGGGGGAGGAAAAGGATTGTTTGGGTGGATTGGATAGAGGGATAAGGATTTGGATGAGGAAAAGGTGACCAGATGGATAGATGACTGATTCTTGGAACTAGAAGGTGAAGGGTGGGAACAGGTTGGAGATTACTCAAAATGAGTAAATGATTGATCAAGATTATGGAATGAGAGTTTGAAATGATAGAAGGAGGTTTTGATGAATGTTTGAGATGATAGGAGGTTCGATGAAGTGTTGAGATGATAGATGACGGTTTGAAATAGATGAATAGGACAAAATTGAAGAAGATGGAGGGAGGAATCGTAAGATTTTGTTTGATATCCAAAGATCTTGACTGCAGATGGATTAAAGCCCAGATTAGGGTTTCAGTTAAGCTCATATTGGGATTAGATGAAAGCTCAGATTAGGATTGGAGTGAAGATGAGAATGATTGGGGGATGTGATTGGATGGATTCTACACCGAGGTCCAGGGTTTAAAGGGCGTAAGGTGTTGACAATCAAATTTTTCCCGATTTGGCAATTTTCAAAAATTGTCAAATTTTGCCATTTTAGGAAACTTCATGGCCGTATGTTTGAGAGTCCCAATTTTGTCCAAGAAATACCCATTGGTGAGATAGGATGAATTTCCAACTAACATCCCAGATTCGAGATATGCATTTTGAGTTATGAGTGAACAATTTTTCAAAATGTTGGAAAAAAACACTAAATGGGGATTTTGAGGGCCTGGATGAAAGTTTGAGGCCTCAAAAATGGGTCAAAACGGGTTCCAACAACTTTTGAAGAAACCGGTTGGAAATCCACTTGTTATCTCATAACGCAACCACCCATCAAATTTCAGCTCAAACGGACACCCGAGTCAAAAGTTATGGTCTCTAGAAGTTTTGGCGTAAAAATCAAAAATCAATTTTGAAAATTTCAACACATGGGTTTTCTTCGTTAGGAAAAATAAGAAAATGGGTCGGAATTGATTTTTTGAAAAAAACAATAAAAATGTGAATTTTGGGGGGGGGGCAAAAGACGGTGGGATAGGGGCACGCTACAGTGGGGTGTATGCGCCCCGGTTAGGGCAGAGGTAGATCACAGCAGCCCGAGGCCCGGTGCTCTGGCGAGGCCGCCCGGGGCTGAGCGCCACAGCCGGGGCAGGCCTGCGCCCAGGGGGCTGTCCACCAAATAGGGGCGTCACAGCCAGGAGGGTGTGCTACGTGAGGGCGCCGACCTGAGAGGAACACCTGGCAGCTCGGCGGAGCCTGTGAATGCCGAAAGGGTGCCATGGGAGGCATGAGGCGCCCGAGACATACAAGCGGATGTCGTGCACACCAGGAGGCGCACATGCCAGATGGGAGGTACTGCCAGAGGATGTGGGGAGGAAGCGAGAACCAGCGTGTGAGAAAGAGGGACGGGGCGATGAACACGGAGAAAAGATAAGAGATTGAAAAGATGTGTAAGAGAAGCAAAAGTGAGGGCGATGAGATAAAGGGCATTGGGTTGCATGGAAGGAGGCCTATAGCCAAATACTAATAACAAGGGATTATGAGATGGGATGAGGATAAAGATGAAAGAATGGATGAAGGATGGGAGGGATTGTTTGGATGGATGGGAATATAAGGATTGGGAGAGGAAAGGGATGCTAGTATAAATGGATATGAAGATAAGGATGGGGAGATGGAAGGGATGCTATGATCGATGGATAGGGATATAAGGATTGGGAGATGAAAGGGATGCTAGTATAAATGGATACGAAGATAAGGATGGGGAGATAGAAGGGATGTTATGATAGATAATGTCTCCAAGGACTATGTCACAAAGGAAGCAGATGCCCCCACTCTAGATATGTCATATATGATGAGGCATGAGGGATGGGAGACGAGTGGATGGGAAGAGGAGATAACTAGAGGTGGATAGGATGAATGACCAAGGAATATGATAGAGCATGGAGGAAGGGAATGTGTATGCACCAAGAGGTGTCCAAAGCATGTAGATGGGTTCCCTATTTTGATCAAGATCACAGAAAGGATGGAGGATGGAGATAAATGGGATATGATGGTAGGATCACCGAGAAGATAGGTGGGATGGAGGGTTTTATGAAGAAGGGCGAGGTGCATAGCGGAAGCATACTTAGAATACATATCAGAAGTTTTTCCCCAAGAAATGCAGATGAGGATTCGTGTAGCCTTTGTTTGCAGGTTTTCATCATAGTACTTATCCAAGGCGCCTGTTTGCCAAGTTTTCACCATTGGACAAATTATTTCTCTTTAATATTTATGTTTTTTTTTTTTTTTTTGGATAGTAGGGGGATGAAAATGGATAAGGATATGGATATGGATGAAGGACTCAAGCATCAAGTTCTATATGAGGTAGTAAGAGCCCATGTTCGAACTGACTATTGGATGTTGGTACAACCTTAGGATAAATGGATTATGCTAGAGGATGAATGAGAGGGATTTGATGGGGAAGGTACAGGGGATAATGGGTGGGATGTTGGAAATGGTATGGATAGAATGATGGGGTGGATATGTGATGGGGATATGTGTTCAGGACCAACATTGGCACATGTGGTGGTGGAGGTGAACAGATAAGAGGATTAAGGGATGTAGAATGTGTGGATAATGGAGGAGATGGGGTGGTGAAATTTGGAACATAAGGACCCAAAACAGACTTAGGAGAAAGGGGTGTATGACTAGATTTTGGATTAGCAACTTTGGATGTTCTTATATATTTTTCATTTGATTGCATTGCATATTTTTTCTTTGGGATCCACATGGTTGTGATCTTTGCTTTGGTGGGCTTTTGTGGCCTATGGATTTGATTTAGATTTAAATTTTTCTTCTCTTCACCATGTCTTTTGGAGGGGACATGGGGAGCCTTAGATTCATGTGGATGTTTGAATTTATGCATGTTTTCTTTAACAACCAAAGTGCATTTAGTAGCCATGGGATGGGTGTGAAGAGGATGATGTGGAGCGACGAAGGTAGGAGTATGGGGATTATGTGTAGATGGAGGATGTGCGAGTATGTGTCTTTGTTGATCCTGATTAGGATGTTTATGATGGATGACATGGATAGGCATTGGATGGATAAAAGGATGAGATGGAGGAGGTGATTTTGGGATATACGGACCCAAAGTAAATGGAGTGGGTGGAGGGACATAAGGACCCAAGATGGATGGAGTAGATGAAGGATGGGATATGGTGGATGGAGGGATGTAAGGACCCAAGATGGAGGGAGCAGATGAAGGAGGAATATGGATGGTGGTTTTGAGGTGATACAATAGAGGAGGAGGGATGGCAACATATGATTTGGTGGAGCGATGGAAAGAGCCTTTATTTATTTTGGAAGAGGCTTGTTGAGGACGTTTAGAGGTTCTACCAACATTTTTAGATTGCGAGTCATGAGTAGGACATCCAAGACCTTGCGGATACAAATGTTCTTTAGCTTGGATGGGCTCTATAATACCTTGCTCATGAAGGCCTAAACCTTTTCCTTGGTAGTTCATCCTCTTGAGCATTCGATCTAGGACAGGATTTTTGTTATTCTGGAAGAATGATGCGAGTTCATTATTAGGTGGAAGGGGAGGGTTGGTGTATATACTTTTTTTTTTCTTCTGCGAGGAGACCACCATGGAAGAATGTGAGAGTACCAAGGGGATATGCAAGCGGTGTAGGTATAGCAGTTTTAGGTGATGATAGGGGATCATGAGAGGGAGATGGTGGGATAGCAACATGTGGATAGGTGATATCAGGAGAGGGATTAGGGGATATGATAGGATCTAGATTTGTGGTAGTGGACTCATGCGATGGAGATGGAGATGGAGTGGTGGAAGATTGAATGACAAGGGGATCATGGGATGGAACGGATGGGGGACTGTGATCTTGAGGTGGACTAGATGGGATGGTAGGATCTTGATCTAGAGAAGGGGATATGTTGACATGCTTTGGATTAGGCTCTTGGCATGACTCATCGTGTGCGGGAGGCATGATAAGGGAATCTTGGTGGAGCTCTTCAAGTGAAGAAGATGGAAGGATGGAGGAGTCAAAATATTCCTAGGAATGGATACTAGGAGTGGAAGGAGTGGATTGGATTTGGGTATCTTTGATGGATTGGGTAGATCTAGGAGTAGAGGGAGTGGATTGGAATTGGGTGTCTTCGATGGATTCGGTGGTTCTCATAGTAGGAGATGTGGGTTCAATGGATTTAGTGGGTTCAATAGTTTCAATGGTTTGATCAGTGCTAGGGGTGGTAACAACAATGATAGGTGTGGTATGGAGAAGGCTCTCATCACTAGTTATCGTGGATGATGGATTGGGATGGCATGGTTCCATGACTTCAAGATGCGGAGTTGGGGGTGGCTTCTTTGTAATGAGTCCTTGGAGAACTTCTGAAATGAGAGACTTACATATGGTTGGCTTGGCTAGGGTGGCAGAAATGGATGAGGGATTATGGATTGGTGGACTAGGGTTAGATGGAGAAATGGGATTGAATGTAGGACTATGAGTAGATGGGGGATTAGGATTGGATGAAGGACTAGGAGTAGATGGATGAATGGGATTGGATGGAGGACTAGGAGTAGATGGAGGACTAGGATTGGATGGAGAGACTAAGGATATTATGAGTGGTGAATTAAGATAGAGGGGAGGACATGGATTGTGGATTAGGACAGGGAATATAGGTGGTGTAGTGGGACAAGAGGATGTGGGAATGAATTATAATAAGAGGGTATTGGGATGGTGGATTAGGATGAGGATATGTGGATGTATGGGATTAAAAAGGTAAGAGGTGTGGATGTAGGATTAAGATAGGAAGGTATGAATGTAGGATTAGAGTGAGTAGATTGGCATGGAAGATTAGGGTAGTGGGTATATGCGGATGAAGGATTTAGATAGGAGGATGTGGATGGGGGGTTAGGATAGGGGTATTGAGATGGTAGACTAGGATAAGAGGATGCGGGTGTTGGATAAGAGGATGATGTAGATGAAGTGTATGATGGATATGACGGATATCCCTTATCAAAGGTAGCAGAAGCAACGTGATTAGGCATGGATGAAGACATAACGGGAGAACTCAAGGGGGTGATTGGATTTTGGAAAGCGGGTGGAGAAAGCTTACTAGAGATGATAGTGTCAATGGGATCTATGTCGTATACCTCTTGATCAACAAGACTTTCATTATTGTCATCAATGCAATTAGGGTTTCCCTTGACTACTATTGATGGAGGATAAGGATTCATGATGATGAAAGCATAAAAAGAATGGATCAAAGATTCTGGATGGAGATGGATGAAAGCTCAAATTGGGATTTAATTCAAGCTCAGATGAGGATTTGGATTAAAGCTCAGATTAGGATGATTGGATGATGTGATGGGATTGATTTTGATTTTGATGGGATTCGGTAGATGGATGATTGGATAGGGATGTGATTGGATCAGATTGGATAAGATTGATTGATGATTGATCAATTTAAAGCACAAACAGATGATTACGACACCGAATGCACCTTGAGATTGAAAGTGAATTGATAAGGCCGATGGTGATGATTATCTTAGGATGGATGACAATCCTAAGTAGGTGTTGATGATGATGATTGGATTCAAACACCTAGGTCAATTTGGAAAATAACTTCTGAAATGATGTTCAAGGGATTTGGATGGGGAAAATGATTGATTGGATTGGGTAGATGAATGGTTGGATCAGGTAGATGATTAGATGAATTTGATTAAAGGACTAGATTGGTTTGATTGGAGAGGATCAGATGATTGGATGATGTTGATTGGATAGTTGTGATTGGATGAACCTAATAGGATTGGTGTGCTTGGATTAATTAGATGATTGGATGAATTTGATTAGAATAATGGATTGGATTGATTAGATAAGAAGAAAAAAAAGGTACCACTAGATAGAGCTTGAAAAATTAAGCAATTTTAGTTTTTGAACGAAGTTGATCCGATGCACGGTTTGTAAATGATGGCCTCAAGAAGTTAAAGGGGCGTAGTCAGCTTTCTGCAGCAAAACAGGGGTGCTTTCGCCTTTTTGCAGGAAAACAGGGGCGCTTCCGCCTTTCTGCAGTAAAACAGGGCCGCTTCCGCCTTTCTGTAGCCAAACAGGGGCGCTTCCGCCTTTCTGCGCTGATTATGAGTGGTGTTTGGTGATGCAAATGGTAAAATTATGGTGTTTGTTAGGTGAGGGTATGGAATTTTGAATGGATTAGGGAGAAATTAAAATGAATGGGTGGATTGAAGATAATTGTGGAGAATGTATGGGGATTTAGAATGGTTGAATGAAAGTTTGGAATGATGAGATGTAGGTTTAAAATGGTCAAATGGAGGTTTTTGGAGGTTTAGAGTGACAAAACGAAGGCTTAGGATGATGAGATAATGGTTGGGAATGGTTAAATGATGGTTCAGAGGCTAAACAGATCCAAACGGGGCAATTTCGGGTGTTTAGGAGGGCAAATTCGCCCCTCTGCAGCAAACCAGGGGTGTAATCTCCTTACTGCGATAAAACAGGGGCGTAATCACCTTTCTGTAGTAAAACAGGGGCATAATCGCCTTTCTGCGGTAAAACAGGGGCGTAATCGCCTTTCTACGGTAAAACAGGGGCATAATCGCCTTTCTGTGGTAAAAATAGGGGTGTAATCATCTTTTTGCGGTAAAAATAGGGGCATAATCACCTTACTGTGGTAAAACAGAGGCTTGGTTTGATGCAAATGACTATGGAAAGGACTTTAAAATGACAATGATAAGGCCAAATCATCAAAAGTTCACTGGTTTCTCACAAGAAAACACTCTCAAGCAAATACAACCCTATGATTAGTGTTAAGGGTTTGGCCAAAGAGGTCTTAATCTAGGATGCACAAGGTGTCTAGGGAGTCCTTGATATACTCTCAGTACGTGAGGCACAACCATGAACACCAGCCCATCACAAGCGTCAGTCGGGAACTCCAACGAGATACTGACGGGCTCAGACTAACTCTTCACGTCTATCTAGGTATCACCCTAGCTTCGACGCTCCGCCAATTACGTGACTGGATTGAGGTACAACTTTCGCTCTCCCCTTTTTATATACCCCACTAGTACGCGTGGTTGGAATCGTCCCTTGGGGTGATGAAATCCCCAAGTAGGTCCCACTATAAAAAAAACACTAACTGTCTCCAACTACTCCCTAGGCTCACGCGAAGTGCAAGGGGAAAGTGAAAAGAAGCTAATGCTCCCTTTGGGTAACACAAAAAGACAAGCACAGCAATCAATGAATATTACTCCCTCTAATTAAACTATGTTCTTAGATTAATGCAAACAACAAGAATAGTTTAAAGATTTTGAGCGAATGGATAGCCCTGCAAGCAAATGTTAGATGTTTTATCCCGCTTTCTCCATCAACTTCACAAGAATATGCTGCAAAAAGTTAGCAAAAAATACATGTATCGTTGCAAGAACAATGGAAAACTAAACTCAAGATAATAATTTTACCTTCCAAGGGGCGTAGTCGCCCTTCTGCAGCAAAACAGGGGCGTAGTCGCCCTTTTGTAGCAAAACAGGGGCGTAATCGCCTCACTGCGGTAAAAACAGGGGCGTAGTCGCCCTTCTATAAAAAAGTGAGCACAAATTTCAGCCCGGGGGGCGTAATCGTCTCGCTGTAGTAAAGTGTTAGCACAAAAACAACTTTCAGCCCAAGAGGGCACAGACGCCCCACTGCAGTAAAGCGTTAGCACAAAAATAAGTTTTAGCCAAGGTGGGCGCAGTCGCCCTTTTGCAGAAATGTGTTAATACAAAAACAAGTTTCAGCCCAACATGGGCGCAGTCGCCCTACTGCAGTAAAGCGTTAGCACAAGAACAAGTTTTAGCCAAGGTGGGCACAGTCGCCTTTTTGCAGAAAAAGCGTTAGTAGAAAAAAATAAGTTTCAGCCCAAGAGGGCGCACACGCCTTATGGTAAAAGTGCTATGAAAAGCAAAAGCCTTCAATAAAGGGCTACCTTCATTTAAAAGTACAGGGGAAAAAAAATGATTTTCATCCAAGAGGGCACATATCACTCAAGCAGGTGCTGTTAGCAAAAAGACAAGTTTCAGCCAGCGGGCGCACTTTCCCCGCGAAAAGTTTTAAAAAGACAAGTTTCTGAAATTTCAAGAGGGCGCACACGCACTTCTACAGAAAAATGTTAGTAAAAAAAAAAAGTTTCAGCCCAAGAGGGCGCACACGCACTTCTGCAGAAAAATGTTAGTAAACAAAAAAATTTCAGCCCAAGTGGGCGCACACGCACTTCTGCAGAAAAGCGTTAGTAAAAAAAACAAGTTTCAGCCCAAGAGGGCGCACACGCACTTCTGCAGTAAAAATAGGGGCGTAATCGCCCTTCTGCGGTAAAAACAGGGACGTAGTCGCTCTTTTGCGACGTGTTCCTGGAAAAACCTCAACAACAACAAATGTAAAGTATAGGAACCCGTTTGTGGGTCCCACCGGGCGTGCCAGAAATGTATACCTTAGAATTTATCCTATTCTAGAGCATAAAATAATTCAAAATGTGAATGAAAAAATACCAAGGACACCTCAACCTTAGCCAAAGAAGAGATAAAACAAGAAGGAAAAGGATAAAACAAAATGAAAACAATTTCACCTTCCTTGCTGTTGATGCCTCCTTGATTGGCCCTTGCTTGGAATGATTTGTGTGCTGCTTAGATGATTGCTTGAGTGACCAAATGCAAGATTAGATGTGCAAAATTATTAAAAGAGATGGCTAAATGATGGCAAATGATTGAGAATACAAATTGGCAGCATGTAGTTATGAAAATCAAAAGTCTTGAAAATGCCCTTGAGGGTGGGGGTATTTATAGGAGAATTTGACTTCTTTAGAGAATTCAATAGTCAAGATTGATCCAACAAGGTCAAGATGAAGGGCTATGGTGAGTTGAGAACTCACAAGCCCTCACATCTTAACATGTGGATGGTGAAGTGGCTAGGGGGAGATGAGATGGAGGTGAGTTGTTAAAAAGGTACATGAGGTGGAGGAAGGACAAGTACCTTCCAAGCACCTTGGGGAGTGAGAGGATCTTGGGTGAATAAAAGTGAATTAAAAATTCACAATGATTGGAAGAATCTGGTGGATAAGACAATGTTCCCAAAAGGTGGGAGTTTGTCACATGTGACTTGATGTGACAAGTCAAAGTTTCTAGAAGATGCATGGGAAAAGGGGATTCTTGGAGGAATAAAAAGGAATTAAAAATTCTTTGGGGGATGGGGAGAGTTGACCAAGGTACTGATTAAGATTAATTAATTAGTAATTATAAGATAATTAGGGGATAATTAGGATTAAAAGTCAACTTGCAAAAGTTGAGGATGTGACACATCCTAATCAAGGATTAGGCATGTGCAATAACTTCAATGAAAAGATTAGAGATGGATTAGATTAGATGAAAATGATGATGTGAGGAATTAAATATATTTATTTACCCTATTTTAATGAAAAAGGTGATTATGAGGGTGGGGCATTTAATTATTAATTAAATACCTTAGGGATTTGGCAGAATTAAGGATATTAATTAAATAATAGTAATATTACTTAATTAACTTGGATAAGAGGATGTTTAGATGAAAAGTGATAAATTTGGATAAGTGTCCAAATTTGGATGTCTACATTTTGCCCCTCTTTGAGATGGTGTTATGAAGTAGCATCATTTCAAAGAATATTAAAACATAGAACCCAGAAGGGATGGTTAGATTGGGAAGGATGCGCCAATCATCAAACGGATGACTAGGAAGAAATATGATGGAGGTGAAGATGAAAATTAGGGATAAGGATGCCCCCTCGAGAGGACATGCGGGTTCAAGAGAACACGGATGTACTCTCGAAATGGATGAGATGATGAAATGGGAGATGAGGAAGAGGATGCAAAGGGATGGATATGAAAGGATGAAAAGGAGGTAGGAGGTTGGGAAACAAAAATGGATGCAAAGATGAAGATGATGTTGCCCCAGTCAAGGTACAAGCCAAAAGGGGTTGAGGATAGATGGAATGTTGTCAATGAGGATAGGGAAGGATACATCCCAATGAGTGGTATTGATGAGGGAAGGATACATCCCAAAACACCACTAAAGGATAGGGAAGAGTACCTCCCGATGAGGATGATGAAAGTGTTGTTGACGAGGGAAGGATACATCCCAAACAACACTAAAGGGATATGGAAGAATAGAATGGGATGATGATGATGATCAGGATGAGGAGGATGATTGGATCTAGGCTTGTAACAAGACTAAGAACAAGACCGAGGATATGATTAGATGATTTAGGCTAAATGGAATGGATGGGGATAGGATGGAGATGTGAGATAAGGATGAAGGATGAATTGATGGGGGGATAAATGCAAGATGATAGAATGGAAAATGAAATGCAATCCTAATGCAATTTTCCATCTTCAGAGCACTGATTATTGCTATAGCATAAGACACAAGACGCTAGGGTATGAAGAACCAAGACGAATTAGTGTCTACTGCAAAAAATAAACACAACAGACAAGAAGGCTATCCCAACACCCCAAGGTCACAAAGACCTTGGTCGGGCCAGGTATTGAGATAACTACAAGCACAAAAGGATGCTCCAGCATAACACAAGACCTTGGGGATCTTGGTAGGTACTACGTGGGACAACCAAGAAGACACAATCAAACAAAAGATCAAGATATGCTCCTATGTGGACCAATCAAAACACGGCGTAATATGATGGATCATGGCAGCCTTGACAAGTGATGATAGGGAGCTCAAATGATAAACAAAAGACAAAAGCATCAATAGATCACAATCAATTTCAAATGTCTTTTGCCATAGGATCAAGGGGATGGATGGGATTGATGAGGTTTGTTAGGAAGGATGCATCCTATTGAGACCGACAATGGATACTAAGCTAAAAGATTGATATGACATAGGATATTCAAAACTAATTGGATTTCATGATACAAGTGGGTCTTGTTTGTTAAGAACCAGCTAGATAA